>JAHZNE010006321.1:0-16076 GCA_027744055.1 Callyntrura sp. NNG-2020
GAATGGTGTTTTTAATGTTATAATTCTAAGTAGAATCGATCATTCCATGTTTTAATTTAAGCTACACAGGCACATCCATAAGACGCAAAAGTGTACAGGGGACGTTCATAAAGACCCGTGAGGGCTCTCGTAACTACATACAGTAATAGCGATACTAGAATAACAGCTAGTCCTACTTTATAGTTCACTAAAAAATTTATGACTCTCTCGCTCTCTCAATGTAGGGTGTATATTACATAAAGCGAGATCTAGAGCCTTGTATTTCCCCTTCTTCATTCCATTCCATGACAAGCCGAAAGTTGAATTTTATTTAGGAATATTTAGGATGTGATGCTCGTCTTTTTGGGAAATACCATGCATGGAAATGGAAGAGACACCGCGGACTACTACTTTTCTTGTCTCTCACTCTTTTTACCACCCACAAGACAAGACAGAAGGGCAACCAGCAAGAAACAAACTTTTACTATATTTCGTTTTAGCGTGAGGATAACTTGTACAACATGGTCAGGCTCGCTGTTATACTAACAAGCTGAGTGAACATGTATTTTTAAAAGCTTCATGTGTACTCCACTACGACGGGCTTCACTGAGCAACAAAGTCTAAAACTCGTAATAATTGATTCAATTCACGAAATGTACGTTCGAGCACTAGATGGAATGGAAAATTTGGAAGAAAGTAACAACGGAGCAAGAGGCAGCAAGCGAGCGAGAGCGAGAGAGAGAAGCAAACCAATTAAGCAATTGCCATTGATGATATTGTCAACCGATGAAGCAGTTAAACAAAAGCACATGCTCATTCATTGATTTTTCCTGACTTCGTGCATTTTAATGCCAGCAATTTCAATTGACTAACTGGGTAGAAGAGAAGCCGGTTTATGTAGTAGCAGCAGCATCAGCAGCGGTCGGTGTCGTGGTAGAAGCTCCAATCTCAGAGTCAACGCTGGTAATGTTATTATCGTTGGAGTTGAGCACGAGCGCATATCTACATTTTACAACGCCAAGCTAGTCATGTGCGGCCAGAGCGGCGGTAGGTAGATAATCAAGAGAGCGAGCACATAAAGTAAAATACTTATTCTTCTCGTATTAGGTTGCACACGGTATTTCGTTGGAAATACCGTATTTTTTAAAATAGAGGCACAAGTCCATTAGTGCCCATCAAAATATTTTCAGGTTCCTTACATCATCATTGGAAGTGGCAATGTTGTTGTTATTGGCATGCGATGTTCCAGAAGAGTCCGGAAATTCTCCGCTGCTCCTTCCCTGGATATTGTGAGCAATAAAATGGATTTTGAACAAGGCATTTCTCTCGCGCATTTAAATAGAGGCTGCTATATGAAACTGTACAGTAATAATTATAAAGATGATATTCATGGGATACACACAAGTCAAACTGCTTTTTGAATGCTGCTGTGTGGTGCCGTGGCGGCCCTATTTGTATGGATTGCCTTGAAAGGAAATTTGTGTGCATATATAATATTTTATCGGAGTTAATGCCGGTGTGCTTTTTGTGCCTTTCAACTTTCGCCGTATTCAACTTCTAGGAAGATCATTACACCACCATCACCATTTCTACGCTCCATTGCATTTGCATTCGCATGCATATTTTACTATGCAAACGGAATAATATGCACGTAATAAAAATGATACAGGGGATTCCAGGAAGACAAAAGTACAAAGCAGGCGTATAATATGAATATGACCCTCTTTACGTTTCATTTTCTCCCCTGTGGCAGTAAAGGTTGTTCTTTTCCTATCTCTGCTGCATTTGTGGTTTTTCACTATTGCCCCACCAAAAATCACCGTCATGTCATGTACGTAAGAAAAAAGCACACTGCACCATCATCGTTTCACCTCTTACATAGTAATGCAATGGCGTAGCAACCTGGATTTTCCTGGAAGACCTACTAATCGTTCATAGCAAGGCATCTTGCATCTTGCCGAGGCTATAATTGACATACAAAACGATCAGGAAAAAAATGGAATGAAGTATAGCGAGTTTCCTATTAGGTGTTAGAAGAGACCCACATAGCCAAAAAAAGTCGTATTTTCCTTCCAGCAAAAGGAGTACGGGCTGGCGGAGCGAATAAAACGAATCGCCACAACACACTCAATAAACATCCCAAAAGTTTAATAACAAAAAAGGAGTGAGCGTAATCTAAACTAGATATTTGTCTTGCAAACGCCAACAACAACGTTGATATAGATAATCCTTCCTTGCCAATTCCCCACGACAACAAGATGTATGAAGCGCTAAAAAAAATACCCCGAAACCTGTGCCCATTGCAACGCTGAGAGAGAGAGAGATGCGAGAGCCGCCGGTAAAAAATACTGCACCCAGGGATTGCTTGATTCTCGTGGATCGTCATCGTCGGTTATATGCCCACACAAAATCCCAATCCCCCAGCAAATAAGTACCTAAATGCACATAATACAAGACAATATGCAAGGCTCTGTGTACTGTGTGTACACACACTGAAAAGGTTGGTCGCCTTTTATCTTTGAATGCGCCATCGTCGTCCTCCCTAGACAGTTAGATACGGAATTTTGTTTGTGAAAAGACATTAAGTTATTAAAACGCGTGACAAAATCCACACCAGCACTGTTTTTCGGGAAATATGTGAAATATATCCCAAATTTCCACAGATTACGTCTCCATCGTCGGTGCCGTTATCATTATCATTGTTGGCATGATATGATAAACAAAGTTTGTTGGATGAATGAACTATACATGCTGTTGTAGCACTTTTTCTCTCTGTTTACAAACATATCCTTCTATATATCTAAATAAACCTCTCTGCAAAATGCATGACGTACTCTGCACACACAACAGGGTGTTTATCTTGAGGGAGATAGAGCCGATGATGAGATGAGAAACGGTCAGAGAACAGGAAATGGATTATGCATGTTGTGGATTTTTGTGTAAATACTTACCCCCGCTTGTGTGTGTGTGCGCGCAATATATACAATTATTTTTAAAGTTCCAATGCAACTATTATTTAATTAGTTTATCGCCACACAGAAGAGTGCGAGCGGAGTTAGAACAGAAAACAGACAAAATTCAGCCTTTGCTACCACATGCACCCACATCAATTTACATGGCATCTTGCATCTTTACCCGAACAACTCACAGGCGCATTTAGATGATGATGATGATGAGGAGCTTACACGATGAGCGACCACCAAAAACTTTGTTTTTATGGGGATTACTCAACTTTTGGTTTAACCGTGTATTGTGTAGTTTTTGGTGTACGTAGATTGTGATTGTACAATACAAATGTTGTTGGGGCTATCTATCTACTCTCTCGGTCCTTACCTTTCATTCCCCCCATGCACTTTACTTTTTTTGTACATTTCATTTCTTGAATGTTGCTTTGCAGAACGTGTGTACTTTGAGTGCCGGCCGACGCACTTGAAACTCAAAATGCCATGAGAAATAAATTTTGATTCAGGAAGCCAGCATGATACCATAAAGTTCACAGACAATCCAACAGCAATACAATGCAACTATGCAACATGCAATGCAACGTACAACAACAGCAGATTATTAAAACAGATTTAGGAAACACAAGTGCATGTTTTTGGAGGTACCATTGCATCAAATTAATAATACCAACGAGCTGTGTGCACATTATTTGTCAGTGCCATAGCAACCTGCCCATGTTAGAAGAGATAATAAAATGATTCCGCTGTAAAATACAGAAATAACGAGGCAGCTCTAGAGGAATGAGCCTTTTCGTGATATATGCAAATAATGGAGTAAAAATGTTTGAGGGAATCTATACGAAGGGCAGTATCAGGGCAAAGTGAACCGTGATAATTTTAATCACATTCTACCCTTACCCCGGCCAACACAACGATACGATGAGGCCCTCGTAATGGTTTTACCTTTAACCCTTCTGCAACTAATGGGCTGGACCCAACAAAACTTTCAGTTAATCCATCACAAGAATGACAGCAGGGGAATGATTTCTCCCCCGCGCTGCCCTGTCCCCGTGTATTTTGACCCCACGTATGGACATGTTCTTGCTGGATTGACAGACAGATGGACACGATTAAATCAGTACCAGTTGAAATGCTGTAGCTACTTAATAAATACTATTATTACAGTCAGGTTTAGGGAAATTTTTTCACATTCCTGACCAAAAGTGTAGATTTGTAGTTTATTATGCCTGCACTACATGGAGCGCATCATTAGCATGAGCCATATCGTCGTAGTCGTGCGGCTGTCAGCATGCCGTAAGCTGTTTAGCCCGCAGTGTGCCTTCGTATTTCTCTAGGCGTGCTGATGCGCTCCCCGTAGAAATTCCACTTTTACCATGTAAGGGCAAATGAAAATGTTCTTCCCTATTTTCCGTCAGGACGACAGTAACAAAACAGAGATACTACAGCGGAAAATGGAATGACAACAACGCTGATTAACTCAGTCCAAATAAAAAGTTTTGAAACTTGTTTATCAAAATGAGGATACGTTTAAGTTACCACGCCATACCTCGAAGGCAGCAAGTCTACTTTCAATAGTTAGTCGCTACTGGGCACCCATATGGTATTTGCGTTTATGAATCACAAAGCACAAGATGTTTCATCTTCTTCAATACCATCTGGAATTGAATGAGCGAACACCAGCAAGATTCAAACAGTGGAAGAATTTATAATGGTCGCTATATGACAGTTGTCATCTACAAATATGTAGAATATCATGTATGAATATTTGGACAAACTAACGAGGGAACATCGGAGGCTGCAGCTCGCCGATCGACTTCACATTGTTACACCATACACATCTTATCAATATAACCTTACGTGCCAAGTTTCAGATTCCAAGAAGTTGCTGTTTTGATTTTGTTTAAAAAAAATGAAACAGAAAGTTTGAGTTGAAATTGACCGTTCCAGCCGAGTTTGACATGGGAAAAATTGAACGAGAGAATAATTTTTTCTTTGGATAACAACTGAGTAAATGGCAATAATCAATAGCATTCCAAGACTTTCAACGGGTTTAACAGCAACTTATTGGAAACCGAATCTTGGCACGAAATGCTATATTGAATCGTGTAACAATTTGAAACCGATCAGAGAGCAGCAGCCTCCGATGTTCTCTCGTAAGTCAAAGGTAACAGTACAATTTACATATTACAACAGCTGTAGAAAGGAGAAGTATTGTACTAAAATAAACGTATTTTTCCTAATAATTAAATATAAATTCAAAAATTCATTTCACAGCGTCCATGGTAAATGTAACATCGGAAGTTACTGCAAATTTCAAATGTTCCTGGTTACTATTATTAAATTTGAAGTGAATTTCATTCGGTACTTTCTTAGTACTTAATTTCTAGGAACATTTTCAAAAAATACCTGGCGCGTTTTACGCGGTGAATTTTGGTAGTACTCGATTTCACCACAATTGATCGATTTACTGGGGTGGTTCATGGGGTTGTTTGTGCGGACTATTTCCTATTACATTTTAAATTTTGGAAAATTAACAGCCCCTGACATGTACTGTTGTTTACTGACTCAAAATAAAAACGCCTCAATTTCAATCTGTCCAGCCCCAGCAAAATTGTAAAATTCCAAATATTTATTCGTATTTTATAATCCTATCTGCTGGACAGACAGACAGAAGACCCGTTATGGTAAGTAGAGTGGAAACACGTTCTCTACACACAAGAAATACAATGCATCATCATTCATCACTCATCTAAACTGCACCAGCCACTACTCTCTACTATTACTACCATTCCATCCTAGAATAAAATGGAGAGAGAGAGAGAGGTACGCTCTGCCAGGGGTCCGAAACCTTCCGTATCCTGGTATCCCCGTTCCGGGAACGGGTCCAAAAATGGCTTAATTTTGGGGTACGCCAGAAAATTTGGGTATTACTGTACCCCAAAAAAGTCAGAATTTGGGTATTTTAACGAAATTTCCCCTGTAATATTTCGGGGTACGCGGCAAAAAATTAACTTGGTTCCGGGAACGCTTGGAAGGTTTCTGACCCCTGCGCTCTGCAAAACAATCTTTAATATATCTCGACACTTCTCACTGAAAATAAAATCTTCAATAACTAACTCAAACATTTACAATTTTGGTAATAATGACAGATCCTCACAGCAAGAGAAACCACAAAAGTTTAAAATTGAAGAAAACTGCTTTTACGTCTGTGTGTGTGCACTTTACATTATGGCTGGGAGTGGGAAATGCCTGGTTTAAAAGGACTTGAAGTTTTCAAAATTTGTTATGTAGTTGTCTCTTTTTTTGGTTTACTTGCATTCAGAGACCATTCCTCCAAATATTCGGATTACCTGTGTACACATATGTTTGTATACCTAGATATTTACACTGAAAAGCAAATTAGGCAGTTTGTGTACGAAAATCCCAAAAATATATACTATTTTCAAAATTAGCAGTTCATAAATACAACTTAATTTATTGCATGACATGGCAACATTTTTCGTTCACAGTACAACAAGCCACGTACAAAGTAGATATCCAGGAAAAGAGACATTTGTCTTACATCTTGTAACTTTAATCGGTATATTAACCATTGCAAGCCAAACCATTTTTTCTTCTTCTTCAGGTGGATGTGTTTGTCTAACTCTGTGAAAATTGTTGAACCCGGAGTACAAAGGAAGCGCATAATTTGCACGGTCCTTGTTTACCAAGTAATGTGATGTATGTATTGTGAAGAATTACTTTGATGATGATGTAGTTAAATTTATGACGATGATAATGACAATAATCATGTAAGGCTAGCTGTGTGCTGCGGTACGGACGAAGTAGTATAGCGAGATCCTGTCCTGTTATGTAAGTTCCTTTTAGGCGTCTCTGGTACTGCAAAATGCACATTTATACCTACGCCAAAATTTGGTGAGAAGACAAATAAATACGGCATAAAATACAAGTTCCTACGTACTACTACACCTTCAAATATACATAATATCGCAGAGATGCATACAACCACACTTACTTCTGCCCAATTGATGTGCTAACAGAGCTGAGTGTGTGAGTCTTTTAAAAAATGCGATATTATTTTCAAAACGATGTTAGCAACTACCGAAAGCGTGTATACCCTTGTAGGTAGTTAATGGTGTTACGATGTTGTCTGTGTGTCGCGTCGGTAGAAAGGATTACGCAGAAACGACACGATGCCTTCGCCCTGCATGGGCAGCATACATAAACGTCTTATAGCAACATCAGTGTTCGTGGGCGGTCTACTAATAGAGGGCCAAATTCTTAAAAACACGTTCCACGAAGTTTGCATACATTTTAAAATTTTACATTGCAATTAAATAAATTTAAAAAATCATTGCAGCATATGTATGCATGTTATGTCGCATGCCATTCGAAAACTTATCACAATAATGTACCCTTATCGCAATTGACGACTTTATCAACTGTGGAAATTTCGGTGGTTGCATTTCAGGGTTTACCCCCTTCTAGTTGATGTGTGGCACGGCACAATTATTAAATAGCAGTATATTTTTGTAAAGCTACGTATAATATTGTATCGTATCTCATGACATGCTCTATTGTTGCTAGGTACACAAAACACACAAAGAAAGTTTTTCTTCTTCTGTGGTTAGTGTCTTCAGTGTCTTATTCCCTTTATTGTTATCATCTCAAATAAAATAAGAAAAATAAGCAGCAACCGAGAAGACAGAAACATGTAATTTTCTGAGTACGAAGAGGTGAGATTGAGATTATAACAACAAAAAAATCTACATATATACTAGCATGATACACACACACACACACACACACACACACACAGTGTGTGCTGCTTATTACACTTTATATAAACTTATACTCTCTCAGAGAGATATTTAGCGTTTGCACGTACATATTGTTCATCTCATTGTTGGTGAATGCCTAAATCCTTCCTGACAATGAACTTCTACAAAAAATTCGCATTTTTCTCTTTTATCTTCAACAGAGGATGAATTTAAAATTACGTAGGTACGTCATATTATGCTTGAGATGCATCATGCAGCTAGCCAGCCAGATAGATATATTATATGCGGAATTTTGCGAAGCCTTCTCTCTCTCTCTCTCTATCTGCCTCTCTTGAATCTGCTCGAAAGCGTAGTTTTACTGTTTTTACTTACTACAATCTTTCATAAGGACAAGTCATTTTGATTTGAGCAAGCACCTGCAAAAAACTGCATACAGAGTGCTGTTGCATCAGGTACACAGACACACACACACACACACCAGCATTTTAGTTTTCTATTTCAACTCCGTTTCTACTCTGCTCTATATTTATTTTACGTATATCCAAATTATGTACATATATTACTCATATAATATATTAAATACTATCTCGCACACCGTTTTTTTGACTTGGCATTAAAATACAAGAACTTCTATGTGCTTCGCAAAGTCATCAGGGTAAAACAGGCAAAGAGATGAAGGGTATATGGGTAGAGGTGCAGTGTATGCACACATTTTGGTAGCTAATTTAGAGATGTATTTATAATACTACTGTGAGATAATAAATGGTTTTTCGAATCTAAAGCAAAAACACATAATTTTCTTACTGCTACTACGTACGTACTATATATAACATCTCTGCTGTACACACACACACACACACACCAGCTCAGAACTCACCTTTGACTTTCCACTATTAATTATCGCATTATCATCATCAACATCACCAGCGTTTATATATATGTACGCCGGTTTACGAAAGGAACACTAACAAGATAATAGATTTCATTTGTTGTTAACCATCTAGTTTGGTTGTATAAACATTTCCATTACCTGTGCACGTTTCATGCCACCTTTTCATCGCGCTCCTGTTGCAAGAAAGGATAATACGTTCAGCATTAGTAAATCATAAATACCTTGACTAAAATTAACTTGGCTGTCAGGGGTTGCTGTTCCTTTGAAGTGAGGAGGAAAAATCTTTGAGGATCTGTGCACCGAATGGATTTTAGGTAATCTCCATTTTCAAAGCGGACAAGAATTTCTAATTTGCATATATTTTGGGTATCAATTATTATTTTTCCGATCCATTCATGGGACATGTTCAGCATCGTGGTTGGTTAGAATGTAGATTTTTTGCCATTCTGAATGAAATGAAAACGAGCATTCCATAATTTGACTGCAGTTCAAGACATTCACTTGTGTTTATTTAAATCCTTGGATTTTACCCGTATTTATCCCATCCCATCACGGTTGGGATATAATATGGTAATGCAGGTATACCTGCTTACTGGCCACTAGGGATGTAGGGATGGAAAACTACATTTAGGGTATACCCATACGCAGCGGTTACCTGTTTAACAAATGTTCTATCTATTTTTAGTGATTATTGACCTGGTTTTATGAGTGCAGGAAAAGGCAATTTGTTAAGGGCCCTTGAGTTTGTAAAGTTTTGTAAGGTATGATACCTTAGGTATCTGGTATCATCTTAAAAATTGCGCATCAACGATTTCATGAGACCATCATAAAACATCAATATTAACTCAATAATAATGTCGAACAGGCTTTTTGATCGGGGGCATATTACACCCACGCACTGAGAAGGATGCAGCAAGTTGGATGGGATGGAGTTATCCAATTTCCGCCTGAGTCATTTGATATTGTTGAGCTTGGAGCTTTTTATATGATCATCTTTCCGTAATATTTCCTCATCCTTCCGTAATATGACTTCACGTAAAAAACAAGTACAACGTGAGTGCGACATAGAATAGTAGTAAAACTCGTTGTCTGCCCAAACTTTGCAGTATTAAAAAATGCAGCGATTATACACAATGCATAATATGGCGCGCACTTTACCACGTATTGAGTAACCCTCCTTCACAGGATTAGGGAGTGTTGTAAAACAATCTGTATCCCGAGTTGAAAGCATCTTCAGATATTGTCGACTTTATATTTGTCTGTTCGTCCGCCTCCCTCTGCAAACCCTTGTTTGCAACACCACCACCGGCAACTAACTTCGTACAAATTTGGCTTAAAACTAAGTTAATCCACACCCCGAGGGAAAAACCGGTGAGTTAGCCGAATCGATAAATCCTCCAACCGGGGGTTTATTTTTCCTGTGGCAGCGCATCTCTCCTTCAAAAACAAAAAAAAACAAATGAGATGAGCACATTACAGATAATGTATTCAAGACATCTAGCTACGTACGTGCATGATTCCCCTACGAAATGCGCTTTTTTTTTCTTTGACTCACCTTACCTTCATCGTCGTCATCCACATTGCGTTGTACTCCAAGAAGGGGACCCATGCATCTTGGTACAGTTCACAGCATCACATCCTATCATTTGAATATAGGTAACTGTATTTTTCCTATCAGACTGCCAACAAATCTTCACGGTTCCACACACAATTACTCCTACTCACCTTATAGTTTACATCCCCAGCTCCTGAGACTCGAGACAAGTCGATAGTCTCCTCTTTATACACCAAAAGAGCCCCCATTTTTCGGCAATACAACTAGCATATATGCGCTAAGGGCCATCCCCATGCATGTCGTTCACTTGTACTTTTTTCTAACACGTCATTCATTACTCAATTTAAAATGTAAAAAAAGCAAGCACGAATGAATGCGCGCAAAGGAACGCCATTCGAACACGTTTTACGTTCCTGGATGTTTACTAGTTCCATCCATGCCAAACAAAAAAAGATGCATCAACAACAAACGGACGTTTACCTAATACACCATTTTTCTGTCATCTAGGTATGCATTCTAAAATGATTATGATTACAAATCCGACCAGAGCTAGAGAACCAAGAAGCCAGAGAAGGATAAGAGAGAGAGAGAGAGAGAGAGAGATGAATAAAATGTCCTGTGAGTGAGTACGCGTACGGTTGTTTGTTATACACCAGCAGCACCGGCACCTCCGTTCTTTTACATCCTTTCCATCTCTCTTCACTTTTCATTCATTTTAATACCGAACAGCCTGCCGCAGCCTTTTGAACTGCCTCCTACTCACGCTTACTGTTTAGCAATTTTCTTGTCAGGATTTTTAAAGGAGGCATACCCGAAAACGAAGCGCAGCAAAAACATGCCTACTAAATGCATTTTTTTTCTTTTCGTGGGTTATACCCGTCGTAAGATACTTAATACTGGTTGGTTGTAGTTGTAGAGTTGCGAGAGGCATTACATTCTTTCCATTTTCACAAACAGAGTGGTTTCCATTCGACAATTTGACATCCTGTTTATAAATTTTACACATACAACGTAGCCTGCCAGAATACCGTACGAATATCTGGTATTTTTTTATATACCAAGAATAGATTCTCTTCTCTCTACAAAACGCATCGTCTTAAATACAGTCATTCATGTTCTTAATTTAGGAGAAACTTTCAAAGTCTGAGATGTTGTTGGTTCCTCTTTAAACTCAAGCTGTCTGTGATGAAGGGAACGTGTAGGAGCGAAATGCACACATGCATTGCTGATTATGCGCATTTACTGAATAAATAACGCAATATTTTTAAGGAATAAAAGCTGAAATATACGGGCTGCTATTTAGTACCACGAGGATGGAGAGGACCATTTCTTTCTTTTGCACATTAAACCTAAAACGATGTACATACTTGAACTTCTGAAGAAGCGAGTCGCTATGTGTGAGTCGAAGTGCAGGCATTATTGCTCGCACAAATTGTGCGCTAGGCAGGCAGTCTCTTCAGAAGGGTATAAACTCTAAAAACTGTAAAGTGCCACTACCGAAATCTACATACATATGCTGTAGTAATTTTTGAAATTGTAAAAACAATTAACATTTGTCCTTATTTGTCTCAAACATCAATCCTAAGGTCGGGAAAAGTGTTCTAGTACAAACTTGGAGGTCTATCCGTCTATTAGTTAATTAGTAATACTGTCCATAGCTATGCGTGGCGTACACACAACATCGAAGTTTACAATAAAATGCATTTTAGACGATTGCTATGTTGATATATGATGAAATTCTTGAAAATGAAAGTATATGGTCGACATCTAACTTGAACTTAAATAACCCTTGCAGGTCACATGGATCAACAAATTCTTTGTAAAAAGTTGAAGCTGTACATGGGGGGCATGTATAACCAGTTTCTAGTCATTTAAAAATTTGTCCCCTCCCATTATATCATGAGGATGGATATATTTTTCCGAAATTAGTTTCGAGGAACCATTTGAATTTGTGCACCAAGTTTGGAGTCAATCCGTAGTGTCGTTCCTGAGTAATCAGGTTCTTTAAATAGACAGACAAACACACAGATAGACAACATCCTAATCGCATTAATTACCCAGAACCGTATAGGTAGTTTCGGCAGTTAATAAATATCTGTAGAGACTAGCGAGAAGTAGAGAGAAAGAAAAAGAACACAAAGAAAGACAACGACGATGGATAAGAATGATGATGGTGATGATGATGACAATAAACAAAAAAATCTCTTCAAAATGTTGGGCTCACCCAGCTTTTTGGTAAACATCTACTCCCACAAGAGGAATTCTAAGATTGAGCATGTTTAGCTTTTAACATGAAAAACAATGTACGTTCACTCATTTGCAGCTACTACTTCTTAACTTACTGCTATTATCATCACGACGACACCACCATTATCATCACGATTTTGTCTTTTCCGTTTTGAAACACTTAGAACAACAATAAAGAAATATGCACCAGGTGTATTTATGCGCCTTGGTCTTTGCAACAAACTGCAATCTAAAAAAATGAAGAAAAAAAACTACTGCGTTGATGGTTCTGTTGTGATTATGCTTAACACGGATAGGTATAATTCTTAGTATGTTATGCATGTACATACATCTACATCACTAACTTCAAATCCGAAAGATACACTTTATTAGGTAGCGCTCATAAACAATATCTACACAATGCAAATACCTCCTGTCTTCGATTCCTTGTCTCCGTCCGTCCGGCCGTCCGTACTTCTCTTATTAAACGAAGTGTTTCTAAAAAAATAGTTCGGGAAACAAATTCAGGGTATTAAGCATTTAGGTATAACTAGCTTGAAGTATATTAATTAACTGTGTAAAATCTTGTGCAAGTTTCGCATTTTCAGATACTTTTGAATAAATCTGGTCCAGATTATCTGGACGATTATGTTTTTAAAAAAACCTCGCGTTAATCAGCCAATGCATACTAATAATTACCTAGCGTTCATACGACAGTGTTGTTTGAACTAAATATTTTTATTAACTCTTTAAAATTTAATATACTGTACATCGTTAAAAATGCTTTTAAAAATTGGATTGAGCTCACAGAGATGTACTTAGTACTTCTAAAGCCGGATTTGCTTTGAACATTAGCGCTACCTGTTTTAATGATGGACTGACTGTATGTAGTCAACCAGTTTATGGTATATGAATTATGAAGGTGATATGAAGTGAACAAACTGAATGTCATAAGCATATTTTCAGCTTACCAGTTTCATGCTGTTACAACTAAATTATCTTTAATTCCCGATTGTTGAAAATATCACACACAAAGACGTGTTTCTCTGAGATAAACAGTAAAATGCACTGTCTGTTTGAAAGCTTTGATCGCTCGTTGTCCAAAGAATCACGAATTTAGTAAATTCAAAAGTGATTGATGGAAGGAGAGAGAATTCATTTGATAAAACACGTTGCAAAATTTTTTCTTCAAAACGTCAAAATATGACTGAAGCATGTCCATTCAAGATAGAAATTATGAGATGCACTTAAGGCGCTTATAAGCCTGCACAGTGGTGGTGGCAAAAATAAAAATAAAATGTTTCGTAGTGTATTTGCCTAACTATGTTTTGATTTTCGTGTGATGCGTTTGTACACGCTTTAGCTTATAATTTGCTGTGCTTGACTGCAACTTGGCAGATGCATTCAGGAACAAAACGGACAATTTCATTTTGAGAATTGAGAGCCATTGAGGTGTGCATGGTGGATGACAGTTTTAAACTTTATAACTTCAAGTGTACGTTTATCGCTTTTTGATTAGAAGATATAATCAGTTTCACCGATCTAGTTGAAACAAGCATGATTTGTTTCACATCATTAACAGAAGGCTTCCGGGATAAAATTAGTGAGAATATCATTTAGTTGAAACCAAAAGATCAATTAAGATTTGGAATCACATTATAACAGTAGACAAGATGTAAATATCTTTTGTTTAAAACTTCAATTGAAACGGACATCAGCACACATTTGAGGATGGGAAGATTCTAACCATCCAGGCACATCAGTTACAAAGTTAACTTCTGAAGTTTTTAAATATTAAAAAAAAAACTATTTTATTACACACTCCTAACTATTCTTTTCTTGAGTGTGCTAGTAACCCGACGCTTTTCATTACCATTAGGATAATTGTTTAAAAATGTTTTTTGTTGTATGAAAATGAACAAAAAACGGACATGTAAAAACAAATATCAGATTGGGTCCAGAGACCATCCAAAAAAAATATACCTGCACTTCGCAGAAATTTTTAAATGTACAAGAGATTCGTCATAGTTTTCTGGTCCGCATTTTGGCATTATTGACGTAGGCACTAAGAACTTAAATACGAAACAACTCACATTTCAATGTTTAAAGAAGTATCAGTTACTTAACGTAAGACGTCAATAGTGACGAAGGAACGATAGAAAACAGGTCTTCTACGTCCCGTCAAATCTGTGACGGGCATATTACTGGTTGTCAATATAATTTTACTGCGCTGTAATTTCTTCAGGGCAATTGATAAGACAAAGTTTTAAACATGGCGCGTTTACACATCTTAAAACAAAGTAAAACAAATTGGTGTTCTGCATAATGTTTCATGTTACCTGTCCACTGACCGGATTTCCGTTAAAAATATAAAGATGGACACGTAATTTTCTGTTTGGAATTTGCATCAAATTTGTTTCTCCCGAATGTAAACTCAATCGCGAGGAAAATCAAGAAGAAAGAACGAAATGCAACGCCATATAAGAGTACTCCTGTATTGTTACGATTTTAGCTAGTAACGTCTTTATTGAATTTTTCGCTCCCAAAATAACTTTTAACGCGGTATTATTAAAATATATACTAGATGTCATAAAACATTTTCTGCCGTTCTCTTAGTTGTTCTCTTGTAAAGGTAACATGCGCCCGGCGCCCAGGTCACATATGCTGGTAGGTCGCAGTTGTCATTGATAGTCGGCAGTTTGTTTATATGCCCCCACTTTTGACATATCGTTCCATACGCCGTAATAAAATACAATTACAGACAGACGAGCTTTTTGGGCCCCCATAGCAACGCACAATATAGGAACACATTTATCAAGTATCGTTAACTCTTTTGTTACAGAGAGGCCTTACTGTCTGATCCCTTCGTCCGTCCATTTTCTCCGAAATGACAGAAACCTTTTAATTCGATTTTCGCCAATCGATGGCCCGTTTCAACATCATTGTACCGTGTAATCGTATTGTAACCATGTTTTTGGCAAGAAACCTACGTTGACAAAAGGACTTCAACGTACATATTCCTTCTAGAACGATTCTTCTCGACGTGCTCACATCTTACATGTATAATATACGCTCTGAGAAAAAAAAATCAAGTCTTGAATTCTTCATCATCCACCGATATGATCCATCTCCTCCCCTTCGGTTCCACTCTCTGTAAAAGTGTGTAGTGAAAAGATACAATAAATACGCATCTAGTTCTCTTTTTCGCCCTCACATAGTCCACCTCTCCATTTTTCGTCTTGCCATATAAATATTCTCTTTTTCGTCCAACGTTGCCTACAAGAACCCCGCTGCTGCTGTTATCGTTGCGTTACGTTATTTCCTTCTGTTTATTATGCAGTTATACCTTCCCCGCAGAAAGAAAGTAGATATTATATGAAATGCACACAACCTACCATACTACCATACCATCATTTTTTTCCACGATATTAACATGCCTACTTGTACACAGTGTAAGAATTTTTATAAATATTCTTTTGCATAGACATATAAATATCATCGTCATCATCATCATCGTCGTCGTCGTCAATTTTTGCTTCGGTATTCTCCTCTTTCTCGTGTGCTGCTGCTGGCTGACTACGTGCAGCGATGACGATGCCATTATGCCTCATTTATACTTGCTTTTTCGTCCTTTCGTTATGCTCTGAGCATAATTTTTACTTAACGTCACTTTGCTCCGC
>JAHZNE010006322.1:0-21639 GCA_027744055.1 Callyntrura sp. NNG-2020
CAAATTGTAACAAAGAATTTATGATCCTTTGTTTACATTTTGTCAAATCTGAGTAATCTTCATTCTGAATAATGGACAATTATCCCATAATCATTATACACCATGATCATGTATGTAATGCCACAAATTGACATAAATCCTGCCAAATGGTAACCGTTATAAAAACATGCAAACTTACAGTCAACAGTAGAGTTAAAGCAAAAAATATGTGGAGTGTAGCAAAAGAAACTAAATGAAACAAGATTACTAGTATGCAATGTGTCTACCTGTCAAACATTTACTTACATACTGATGTACGATCTGCGTTTTTTCGCTCTCATCATTTCTATAATTACATGCCCAGTAGAGCTAATTTGTTCTCATATTTGATGACAAATGATTAGATAAAAATGTGTAAAAAGTTTGTTTCATGTTGTTTGTAATAAACATAGAGACTCCGTAATAAAACGGTTTAAAATATCCTATAAAAACCCCCTTTGCGCTTGTAGGTGTCAGAGCTAGAGGTGAATTACTATGTATCCTCTCATCATGAGCGATCCTATTCATCGTTAATTTTTATACAATCATGTTTTGACATGGAATGTCCAAAATAAAAAAAAATATTCACTGGTCCCTTTTACCCTAATCGTCAGTATTTTCATTCATGCTTATACTTACGACTACTGAAATGAAAAAGTTTTGTTTAACATGAACATGTCGTCTTCTCATTTACTTTTATAGTAGGAGTGAGTGTACAAAAAAGTGAATACATGGTAATTTGCGTCAGAGTTTTGAAACGAAGTGGATTTTGCTTTACTGTGCACTCAAGACTCCAATTCCAATCAAATCTAACAACAACTGGTAATCTGCTAGGTTTTGTTGTTTCTATACAAAGCTAATTTAGGAGTATCCTACCCCTACCCGCAGAACAAAAAGCTTTACCACCTTACCACCACTGACTATGACTAATTACTTTTCGTTACATTTTACTGGATGCTGCTTGCTTTGCTGGTGATGTTGATAATGTGGACAAATACTTGCTCATCCGGGTTATTTAACATATATTATTAGTAATTTCGTATTTGCTGAGCACCACGTAGCCAATCGTTATATGTGCCATAAATATCTCTACAACGAAAACGAAGCTGTAGGACGAAAACTTCAAAAGCTTCCTGCTCGTATTTCATCAAGGCACTGCTGCAGATACATTTGTTACACATAAATTCTTTTATATTCCATTCAGGTAGGCTATATGCTGTGTGATTCTAATAAAACAACTAGCTCGCAAAACAATACAACTATAAATGGAAAAGCATGAGCAAGATAAGTTATATGAATTGTTCTTATCTTGTTTTATTTTTATTTAAAGGCTGGAAAATCCACAAAATCACGTCTACATGTGTACATGTTAAAAACTCGCTAAACCACAGTACTGTTTCTCCCTAAAATAGGTACATCGCATTCACATATTATCTGTGTTCTCAATAGGAGTATTAGTTGATTGTTTTCATTGTGATTGTGATCTAGTAGCGTTGATCACATGCATGCATTTAAAAACCTACCTTTTCGAATTAAAACAAAACACAGAGTAATGAAAAGAGATTCCTTTCTTTCATACCACTGCCTTTTGGCTTTTCACAAGCATTTTTAGTTTTGCAAAAACAAAAAAAGCTGCAGTGACACTCTGGCAGTAAGCTGGTATAAAAAGAAACTACGTCCAAGCAAAATCTTTTCAGACTATTTCTGTTTCGTGAATAGATGAGTTGAGTTTCGACTTTGAATAGAAGGCTGAAGTGAAGGCTAGTGAGATACCAACTTGCATGTTTGAAAGTCATAAATCTGTTAGGAAAATGAAGAATAACAAACTATATAAAACATTTTTCGTACTAGGAGTACTTGTGGTTGTTTTATGTATTTGCATTTGTAACGTGGAAGGTCAAGGTAATTATATTCATAGAATTTAAGTAGTTAAGTGACCATATCCCCCTATCTACATTTAAATGGATGGGGTATTACGTTAAGTCAATAACTTTCATTTTAGATCCATGTTTGCAAAGAGCGGATCCTGGAAACTGCCGCGCCAGTATTCCAAGATTCTTTTACGACTCTAGGTCGGGTCGCTGTGATTCTTTTATTTATGGGGGTAAGAAATATACTTATTGCATTAAACCAGAAGGGAGTTACAATGTATCATTTTTTTATTTCAACATATCTCAACTTTTTATTCACTGAACAATAGGATGTGGGGGAAACAGAAACAACTTTAGAAGTATGGGGGATTGTTCTTCATTCCGAAACTACTGCGTGAGGAGACGAAGCTTTAAATAAAACAGTGTCAGTACAACATTTATCTAGATATGCTTTTTACCGTTATATATGAATGTTTTAATAATTATTGTAATATTGAGAAAAAGATGAATAAAAGTTTAGTTTAGTTGATTGTTGTAAAAAATTCCCTCATGTGTCCTGTCACATTTTTATATTTTACATGTTACCAGTCACATAAAGCTAATAGGACTCAAGATTTTTAGTGAAAAAATGAAAATAAATTTGGCTTTTTCCAGCATATTCTAAAATTACAAATTCAGTAACTTAATGTGTGTATGTATACATTACACTCAACCCTTGAGAAAGAAAAGGTTGATTGAACGTTTGTATAAAGACAATTTACAAAAAAATATTGAATACCATTCGTTGCTGTTATCGTTGTCATTCTTAAATTCTCACAATGCCCCTGCTTTTCTTATTGTCATGCTTCATGAAGTTTTGAGACACATGACAATTCCCATCACGCCACGCCAGACAAAGGTAGGGCAAAAAAATCCAATCTAATTAACTGAAGGAAACTAGGTAAGATTGAAAATTTCTCAAATTGTCAACTTGAATCATACGCATAAAATATTATACTCATTTTTCAGAGACTAAAACGGTTTCACACATTTACATAAAACTTAAATAGCTAAAGGTTACAAAATCTTAATTCATTCGTCTTTTTTTAATGTTGGCTTGTGCTAAGTCAAGAGAATATTAGTAAAATATTCACGATAGATTTAGATGATTTTATGTGGTTCCTCATGTGAACTATGTGTAAAGTACAAAGTGAGACTATTGTGTGGATAAAATATTAATTAATTTAGTATTTCTCTTCCACCTACATGTTCACAGCAGTCTTACACCAGAACAATGTATGACTAGCATTGGTAAAGGAAACACACAAAGCCTTGCGTACGGCGTACATAATTTTCTCCAGTTTCTATATGGAGTAGATATGGATTTCATGCGTTACGTATACAATCATACAAACTGCACAGTGCACACACCACCACCCAGGAAAGGGAAAAGCAGATGATTTTATTTTCATGAAAATGTTGTTGCATCATATATCATCATGTAACGTGTATTTTAGTTCTTGTGCTAAACCTACACGGATAGACAGGTGTGCTCGCACATGTCACTGCCTCTGCCTGCCGCGCCGGGCAAAATATTAATTTCTTTGATGTAAACTGTATTCTTTCTTTCACATTTGTCAATTAAAAACTTTTAGAGTTTGTAGAAAATATTGGCTTTTTGTACTTTATTCGGGGTATTTTATATTTAAAACTGTGCCAACAATTCACACCTCTACGTGGACACTGGTAATTGGTAAACCGAGGTTCTAGCATAGCATTCTTCGTTGTCAGTTTGTCAGTCGTCAGTGGTATTGTGATACAAATAATGACTTTTCAATAATTATATAGTCACTTCGTCTCATCTTTGATGTAACCACTTGTGACTTTGATGAGTTCCAAGTTCCAGACAATCTGCTTGTATCTAAAAGTTGTCAAACGTTTCTGAGAAATGGAGTACCCACAAAACTCTTTGTTGCCACAAACTGTTCCCGACATTGGCATCCCCACAAAGGAAAATTTGGGTCAATCCAACACCTTATCTGAGAAGCAAACGAAGATCACAATGAATCTGGAAAATTTGATGCGGGATAAACCGTTTAACCAAAAACATCCACAAAAATTGCTCCATCATTCACTTCCAGTAACATGCCTGAAACTGTTGGATAGAGTATTACTAGTAGCATCAGAAGGGCCATCATTGCTAATTAAAATGGCATACCTCGACGATGAACCATTCAAACGATTTCAGCTTTTCCCTAGTCAGTTCGTCATTTCCGGAATGGGATTTGTTAATAATCCTGTTTTGGAATGTGGAGACAATCTTGGAGAGTGGTACAAGAAACCTGATAAAGTTTATGATTACATATATGTTGGATATGTATGGGCAGGTAGTATGGGAACGTTAGTTCGCATTACAAGATCGGTGAAAACTGGAGTGAAACTTTTAGAATACGTTGCTGATAACGGTGAATGTTCCAACAAGTTTTTTAATTTGGATTTTATACCAGTAGCTGCGAAGTGGTTGGAAAATGGAAGTGTTTTAGCACTTCTGTCTGTGTTAAACTATGTTGTGATTTTTGAAAGACAAGATAATTCACACTCTCCTGGAAATTTTACATCTTTAAAAGAAGTAACCAGGATTAAGTGTGAGAAATCAGAAACTCTGTTCTCTGGCACCATTTATGGGAACGTGAAGGATGACCTTAGAGTATTTGCAGGAACCGTATTCAATGGCATTATAGTGTGGGATGTTATTCAGGGAAAGCCATGTATCAAGCATGAGCTGAAGTGTCATGACGTAAGGGTTATAACATTATACCTCCAAATCAACGATTTTGTCTTAAGAATTGTTTGGTTATACTTTTTATTTTCTTTGTTTTTACAACAGGGAATTGTCTTTTCGGTTGAGTATTATGCTAACCGAAAGCTCCTGCTAAGTACTTCAGATGATAGAACTGTTGGTGTTTGGCAGTTTTCGGGGTCTAATGGAGAGGAAAAGGCAGCGTTGCTTCACAAGTTTTACGGACACGATGCGCGAGTATGGAGAGCTTTATCAGTGCATGGTTATATTATATCTGTAGGAGAGGTAATGAAACTACTAGAATGACACCGCTTTATCGAAACTGGAATGCCACTGACATCATGAATACTAATTGTTATCTTGATGTATTTGCCAATTGTACTGGTTTTAGAGTTCAGACGTCCGGGTAAATATTTTGGAAGACGGTAAAGAGCATAAAACGTGGAAAGCTCATGATGGGGCACCAATATTTACATGTGTTTATGATGAGGATGCTGAAATATTGGTAAAATTGTGCTTGTTTTGAAAAATAGCGATCTCGGTGCTTTTTGCAACTTACTGGAAAAATATTTTTTATATTTAAATATAGTACACTGGTGGAAACAACGGTGCCATTCGAAAATGGCCGAAGTGGTGGTACCAAGTCAATCCACGTATTTTACCATTCGATGTAGTTCGCTCTGATGAAGGGAAACTTGATGTGTCTTTGGTGAAAGAAACTGGCAGGTGGTCGGGTGAGTTGTTTGGAAAAGCTAAATTTCAGCTTTTACATTTACATGAATTGTGCACGTGTGATGTTTTTCGTGGAAATAAATACCTTCTTTCCCAGTATGAATTTTATATTTTTTCTTTGTACAGAAAACAATGATTTCCCTAAGCTAGTTGTACTTCTGGACGTAAATCATGTAATAGTTGCAATGGAGTCCGGAAGAATTGTGGGGTTAAATTGGGAGGGGAAACAATATGATCTCTTACACGATCCCAGGTGTGAAGGCTACCAAGTTATTAAGATATCCCCTGACCATAAAATTTTAGCTGTGGCTGGCAGCGATGGACACTTTTATTTAGCTAAAATTTCCTTCTCAGGTAAAATTAGGTAACAAAGAAAAACTTTAATGCAAAATACGTAAATGAATAACTGATTGTTCTTGTTTTACAGTAAATCAGTCATCTAAAGCGAACATCCTGCACGCGAAGAAAGTTTTCATGACAAAAATTTCCTGGAATGTGATAGCTATTATCTGGCTAGACGTATCAAGATTACTAGTTGTCTGCTTTAACAGAGCGATTGCACTCCTTGTGCAAGAAAGTGAAAATGGGGACAACTTAGACGTGCAATTTATTCAAACATTTAATCTTAATCTTCCAAGGCCAGGTGTACCAGCTGCTGTTGAAATCTTAGGAAAGTATGTGGTTATAGGTGATGAGGTAGGCTCGCTACACATGTTGCGATACCACAAAACTAATAAAGTTATTGAAAAATTTGAAAACGCACACAAAGACGGATGCACAAGTTTGATGTACCATGACTCCACTTTATACTCAAGTGGAAGAGATGGAAGAGTCAGAAGCTTCCAAATAGCAATCACTGATGAGGAGGGTTTGGATGTGAAGTTCATTCCATTAAGTTGTTTCTTAATGCCTTTTGAATGTGCCACGGGTGTTTACGTAAATATGGGTCAAATGTTGTGCTGTGGATTTCAAAAGGTAAAAATTACTTCACACCATCAGTAGAACTTCTTTATATATAATTTCATTTACTGTTATACCTAGAAGTAAAACGTAATGTTTTCCTGTGTGCATTGTTACAGGAAGAATTTCATGTATATAGTATTAACGAGAGACGAACACTTGTAAAAATTTTATGTGGAGGAGGTGGGGGAAACAGAAAGTGGGACTTTAAATACGGTCACGGCGAAGAAGGCTCCCCTAATGCATCATTCACGTTCGTCAAAGAAAAGGAAATATATTACACATTCTTGCCAATGAAAGAGCAATTAAAAAATACGTTTAAAGTACGTGTAACGAAACATTTTAAATTTAGATGGATATGGATATAGTTCAAAAGTTAAAAATAGTGTGCTTCATTTATTATGTATTATTAGGATGGATTACATAGTCGAACCATCAACTGCGGAATATATTTGCAATCAATGGAGCATAAAATTGACTACATCACTGGAAGTGAAGATGGATCTTTGAAATGGTTTCAGTGGGATGTGGCAAATCAAAGCATTTTATCTATTGAAAGTATGGAAAATCACGTTTCCAGCGTTAGGAGCGCATGGAAAGTTACAACTGCGTCCCGTCAAATCTTTTTGTTCACTGGGGGAGGACGATCACAATTGTGTGTTTATAAAATAGGTAACGTTAACATACCTATGTACATTCACCATAGCTCATGATGAAGCACGTATTGCATAACTTAGCATAGCATTGTCTAATTAAAAATTGTCAATTCCATAGATCTTACTAACAGGAAGCTAGAACTGTTGAAGGAAATAATTCTTGTTAAAACAACCTTTAAACAAACGGAAGGTGACGTTAGAATCATGGATATAATTGTGGTGGAACGTGACAATGATGAATTATGGTGCTTTAGCGCCTGTTCTGACGGCATTGTACGTGTAATGTATTTTAATGCCGTGACCAATAAGTTTAACATTACTGGTTTGCTAAATGGCAATGCTCATGCTGTGATGAGGATCCAACTCCTGAAGACTGACTTACCAGAACGTGGTGTATTGATTGCTGGTGTTACATCGAATGGATATTTCATGTTATGGAGGTGGAATAATGGTGATGTTATGAGTGTTGTGAACCGAACATCAATACCCGAAAAGTCGTGCGTATTTCAAACGATTCTCCGTAAAACTGCACTTCTTTCCATGAGAGCTGCTCTTTCAATGACGAAAAATGGTTATGAATGTTATTCAATTGTTTGTGGAGGGGATGACTGCTCAGCTAGCATGTGGACATTGAGTGTTCCAACAGATAGTGACAATTTGGTATATACCATTAAAGAAAATTGGGCTCAAGATCAATGTCAACGAGGAGCAGTGGTCGGAGTTGAGGCTGGTAAACAGTCAGTTTATACTCTATCAAATGATCAAATCATTGGAATATGGAATTTACAAGGGGAACTTTGTAGAAAAGTTTACGCGGGCGTTTCCGATTGTCAGGGCTTTGTGGTGGATTATACCAATAGATGTGTGATGTGTTATGGCAAAGGCATTTCATGGATACCACTTACTGATAATGAGTAGAATTTACAAAATTATCGGTGACAATTTGTGACAAATGACAATTAGTGAAATTATACACAATTTGCACTGATACGGTGAGAATATAACATGTATCTTGAATGATAAAAAAATAAAGTATTTTTTTATTTTACGTTGTAAAGTTGTGACTGTGACCATATTACGTGGCTGTTCTTTTCCATATAAAAATAGCATGCTTGTAACTCCTTGTCGTGGCTATGCATTAATCCTGAATTTTAAAATCTTTTCCGGAGAAGTATTTCATGCTAATTATATATCATTCAAGCATTAATTACCTGAACATCTATGTTTTATCAAGTTTACCAAAGCTTATAATATCCCTCATGCGGCGCTTTCCAATCCAAGAGTCTTTTCATGAGCATCCCCAACGGAGCTTGCTTCCCAGACATTTTAATATTGGATAAAAATCGCTTAAATAAATATTTCCTTGTGTGTTTTTTTCAAAATGGCAGAAGAAAGTTCAACAAAGAAGAAAAATTACAGTTTAAAACCAATTATCATTCTAACTGTAGCTGCAATTGTAATTTCTAAAGCACAAAGAGCTGCAGCAGAAGATTCCACAGTAATTACCACCACAGAAGCTAGTGGTACGGATGCAACAGTGTGTCCTGGTATACATATTTTCCTTCATTATATTACTGTTTTAATTTTAAAAAGTTTTTATGATTAAAACAATATTACACACTTGTTTCAGATTACTGTACTTTACCTCCTGATCGAGCAACCAGAGGAAAAGCTCCATTTAAAATGTGGTACTATGATCCAACGGATACTAGCTGCAGACGGTTCCGATGGGGAGGAAGAGGAGGAAATAAAAACCGATTTTACAAAAGGGCAGACTGTGAAGAGACATGTTCTAAATGCACCATGAATGACGCCGATGACGACGCAAGCCAGGAAAATCGTAAAACAAAAATAATGAGATTTTATTTGTGCATATAAAATGACCATTGGTATTGGTACAGCTTATGTTATGGTCCTTCGTAATTTATTAATTCGTATCCACAAGGTTTTGTTCTAACAAGTTTGTTGTATTCTTGATGCAAATAGACGACATTTGTTTTCTGCCTCTTGACGAAGGACAGTGTAATCATGATTCCGAAAATCTGACATCGAATAATCCGGAAATGGCGTGGTATTTCAATAAGGAAAAATCGAAATGCTCACCCTTTATTTTCCACGGATGTGGCGGAAACAACAATCGTTTCTCCAGCCAGAAGGAATGTGAAGAGAGTTGTCACTAATAATTAACATTTAAGATTGTTGGTACTTTGGTACTAACGCCAGCATTTACAGACAGTGCTAAAAATGAGTCTATTTCATTATGTTAAATGTCAATTCGTTCTGAATGGACATATTGAACTTTAAATATAAGGTCATCTTGAAATCATTAAACTTTCTAAAATTATAGTTAACTTATATTAGCATATTATATTTCCGTTTCACTCGCATAAAAGGTAACATCTTTCAACTATTGGTCTTCAACTCATACTTCTTCCGGGGCATCGCTAGGAAAGTCTCCTCTCCTGCATTTCTTATGGTAGTGTGCCAAGTTGTGTAACATTACAAAAGCAACAAAAACGAAAAACGTGAATTAAATGGTCATTAAACCTTCTTACGCAACCATAGTACCTATTGCCTTGATAGGCAAGGCAAGACGACTCTGAACACTGCACCTGCTGCCTCTTTCCTGATGTCGCACCTATATACCTTTTTGCTATTAAAATATTCAAATATTTTATTGTCTTTGGCAGAAGGAATATTTAGGTACATATTCTCCTCCTACAACTTGAAGAACCTTTCACGAGCATTATTCACATTTCACATTCTATTTTATATCTATGTAGAGTGTATAAAACGTATTTCCCCACCATTATTGCTGCTTTATATACAGGAAGATGGATATAGTGATAATTTTCAGATAACCAACGGCACGCACATTCACACATATCTCATGGCAGTCACACCATTCAGATAAACGGAAAGAAATCAGGAGACGGTTTGTTAATCAGCCTGCAAAGTTATGATATTGGGAAGAAGGAAATAAAAAAATATTTAAAAAGGTGAAGAAATTGCATGATCTGCACCTCTCTCTATTTGCATAAATGCTCATTCACTTACATACAATAGTAAAATTAATTAAATTATTTTAAAATTGTTCTGAAGGTGCATTGATTATTCATTACTCGTGATTCATAAAAAGGAAAGACGGACGGTTAGACACGCGTTTCCTCCGATATAATCGCGTAAAATTCATTTTGATTATGTCATAGATATTTGATGAAAGCTTTTCTAGTCTCATTGATGCACCGCCAGTATAAAAATACATGTATGCTGTCAATGCTGTGTTAGATTTCCGTTTTCTAATTGCAATTTCTAACCGACCTTTTCTGAAATAAACTTTTATGGAATGGCTATGGGATTTAAACTTGAATGCACTGGTGGAAACTGCTATTATACTGTCTGCCACGTCACGTTTGTTTTATAAGTAAACTAGTAAACACATTAAATCATATCCGGTTATGATTAAAAATGCATGAATAAGATGTGAGTCAATAAATGGTCGATCATCGATACACATGTAACAATCATTTAATTAATTCATTTAGTACATAAAAACTAAGACATCGCTGCAGGCCTATAAAAGGTTCAGGCAGCAGCGATCAATGACTAGTGGCACATCAGTTCTTTAATGATTGTTGTCCCAAAGGGACGAGTAAGAAAAAATCGTGTAAATAGGCAGCCACGTTCCGTAATGCCATTCAAAACACTTTTTTGTGGAAAGATCGAGTATCGTACTTCGTCATCGAATTTCATGTATTTGGAACTACCAATTTATGACCTTGAGTAACGTCTAGTCGATGCTTCAATAGTTTCAATGCCAGCAATCCTACACAACAAAAGAGCATACAACACAACATACAGTAAGATAGAGCAAGGTATAATTTATTGTTTTTTACTTGATTACGTGTGATTACACATTATATTTTAAAGTGCACACCGCATGCCACCAGCTACTAAAGTGACGAAAGCCACTAATGATTTCAAAAGGTTCCTCTCCTTTCCTTCATGTTTACCTTGTTCCGGCTATTAGATCTTCTACTAATAATGATTGTTATTGAATTGAGTGATCTAACATCATTAACAATTGAATTCAATAATTTAGCGTATACACCTTACACACACCACACATCATCATTATTACAATGATATTATGTTTGGCTTCATCATCACAACAGAGATAACAGGAAAGATGTAACTCAAAGATACTGCCAACCCTTAACTCTTAACAAACGCATTATACCACAATAGCATAACCAGTTATATAGGTTTTTGTTGTTTGTTTCTAAAAGTGGTTTATATGTTACTTCATTTCTATTGGACTAACAAGACGGAAAAAATATAATATTTTTGCAGATGCGTAGTAATAATAATACCTACACTTTACCTACTCAAAAGCTTTATGCCTTCTGCTAACGCCATTACACCTGTGTCGAGTTCGCGTTAGCCATTTTTTTGTTCCTTTTCACGATGCCAAATGAAATCGAAAGTTTTCTCGTCGCACATCAACTCATTATTGCCTGCGATCAACAAAATGCATATAACGCTGATGTTCTTTTGCTTTGGGTAACCCCCATCATTTTCAAGATTGTAGCGTAACTGCAATTTTATTGTGTTTTATGCTGCAGTTTCTTGAGATGATCAACGCAACAGCACTGCACGATGACAGAAAATTACACCTACGGGATAACGTTGCATGACAAGAGCGAAATGTTTATTGCTGACGCTGTGACGCTACTTTGCTTTTAGCTGTCGGTACAACACTCCTTTTTACTCACAATTGGGTGAATCAGTATTGAAAAATAATATTATGATGATGAGTACTGACTTGTGACATTGCTGACACCACTTGAGGGGCGAGTGTATAAATATATCATTATCGGTTAAACGAATTTCACGTAAAGAATGCGTTCCCAAACTCACGTAACAAAGAGTAAGTTTATAAAAATTAAACAAGTCAAAACTATAAAATAAAACGGCAGTATGTATGTCAGCATTTCATAATATTCCGTCTGGCTAAATTTCACATCAGTTTTCTGCTTTCTCCATTTAAAAATTTCTTGTAAAATAATTTCCATTGTCGACAACTACAACATGAACATATACTATGCTATATGCGCATACTGGTTACTGGTTACCCCATAATCGCTAAGAAATACACTTGATGCATTATACATTAGCCGGCATCCTTTATGTATTGTTTAGTTTAATTATATGAAAATTGTTTGAAATTTAATGCTACTTTTTTCCAGCATAAAATATATAATCTCCTAACATTTTAAAATGTTAAAAATCCTTTCGGATTTGCTCTTTTTGCATGAAATAACCGTATTTGGATTTTGCATACGCCCTGCGTAATGTTGTGTTTGACAACTGCTATATGCACTGATCTTGCAATGAGCTGTGATACAACTTGTGGATCAGAGAAAATTACGAATTGTTTAGTTATAAACTACAGAGTAGAAAGTAGAATACTTATATAGCTGTAACGGTATAGCCTGTAATTTATTTCACTTCCTTTTCCAATTTAACCATAATTTAACTTGAAAATTTGAATGATAAACCAATCCAATGAACTGAAAATGGGTTATATATGCTGTTTATGTGTCTACCTAAATATAATCGTCGTTTTTTATTTTTAATTGGTAATTGGTAATATTTGGCTGAAAATTTGGCACGATGAAATGTTGTAATTATTCGTTTAAAGCAGAGAAGGTGACGGAGAATGCATAATGTGTAAAGAATTATTATGTGTGATTGTATTGATGTCTAACACGAAATCGCAGCTTACAATACCATACTCCCAAAATTAAGCATACCTAATGGCGGGGGACAGTTAAGATAACTTATTGCGACTTGTACATAACGTAAATCATGCAAGAAGCGTAGTTTGTGTAGTGCTCAAATGTTCGTGGCTGTCAACTTTCTGCATTTGCCTGAAAACAAAAAATCACGAAGGTACTTACAGCATGCAATTTAATTGACATTTGGCGCTTTGCTTCAAGTGAGTTTTCAGAAAAAATTTGCATAGAGTACTAATGATTATTTCTGGTCATTAATTTTCTACACTTTTATTTGTTTTTAAGTAAGTAAATTTTTGCATGCCTTATGTGCAGGCGATTTTGTAGGGATTGCACATGGTACATTACCTAGGTACATCTTCAAACTTTACGTCTAGGAAGAGCAGATTTTCTAGTTTTGTGACAAATTTTCTATTCCATCATTTACTTCTTTTTGCAAACAAGCTGTTACTTTTTCACGAATTGTATAATCAGTATTACCACGTGATTATTTACACGGGGGAGGTAGCCTATCGGTAGCCTAATCAATATTATAGTCAGGCAGGCGCCCCCATGTGATCAAAATGATTGTATTTTCGTAGAATTCAAGGATGAAGATACACTCTTTTTTCATAGAAAGTTATCGTCTATAATTTCAATGCAGTTAGGTACGTATATATGTAAATAATACTTTTTCTTGCTGTAGAAAAAATTTCAACGAGATTCCATATATGGGAAAGGGTAATCTCTGGCTAGAAACAGAAATCCACTATCTATAGGACAACTTCATTTAGTTTTAGTACAACAAGTAAAATGGTCAGTGGTTAGACAACATTGTATCATACAATTGTCTCATGTTATATAATTTTTACCTACGAAGCCATAAATGAAAAATCGCATTGTCGTTTGGCCGAACCCTTTCACTGTATTACTGTATATCTAATTTCTTATTGAATATACAACACTCTTGCTCTTGGCTGCTAAAATGCCTACAGCTTACTGTTTTCCTTTGGAAAGGATCATACATATAGGGAAGGGCACCTCTCTCCTCGAAAAAATCTTATCAAGCTTGTCGAATTTGGTATTATTAATACTGTATATGAAAAATTTATTAAGATTACACCTAACTTTTTCATTGAAATAATTTTCAGATTTAGAAATTGAAAGTTTTCTTTTGATTTAAAAATTAAAGTAGTAGAGTATGGTATTGGTCATGTATACTAACTATTAAGTGCCCTTAAGCGGGTACTTTATAAGATCAGTGGATGGACGCATGGATGATAAACGCGCCTTTCCACCGTCAATTAAACGCTCTTCACTCTATCACTTTGAAATTTGATAGACAATCAGAAGGTTACGGGTAATAAAGAAGCATATTGATTTTAAACCAAGGAGTTATAAAATTATGCGAATTCTACGGTGATTATTTGTTGATCCCTTGTTCGCCCCAGAGGGCGCAAATGCCAAGAATGTGTTTTTATTAATCATTGCTGAATTATGTTTCAACCAATCACGAACTATGCAATATTCCTTGAAAAACACCGAAGATGGACCCCTAATGTCAATCCCCAGAGCGGAAACGGAAGAAACAGAAATTAAAAAGACGTCCAAAACCAACTGAAATTTTATATAGAAGTACCTTATATACCACTATAACGTTTAACCAAGTTTGGCCAGAATTGGCTGATACAACTTGGGTAAAACTATGTAGAACTTTTTAGAGGGTACGCCGCTGGAAATGTGCTCGGAAACTGACGTAGACCCTTGCAGGCTAAAATTGGAGGCAGCAGGCAACCCCGCTTTCGATAACCGGAGGTCACATGATGGTCAAATATTGTTTTGCTCACCATTTCAATACTCCGATTGAAACGGGGTTTTCGTTAATTGATAACTTTTGTCAATAGCTCAAAGGTGTGTATGTGTAAATATTGAATTGTAAAATTCAACCTCCGGAGGACTGACAGACCAACACGCAGACCAATAATAGCCATACCAATTTAAGTCCAATTTAAAGTATTCCAATCGGGGTACTTTCAAAGACCGGTTTTACCGATTTATAAATCTGTTATATTTATATTACGATTAAATTATTACGATTAGAAGAAAGCTTACTTACAATTAAGCACATGCCAATATATGTAATTTTGTCTTTATCCCCAACTATCAGAGCGAAGAAGAGAATTTTGACAGCATCATCTTAAATGGACGACGATGGTTCTATAGTTTGTATATAAAGATACGATCATGTAATTAGGCATTCTATTTCAGCATATATTAAATTATCAAAGCACTCTTTAAGCCACACGGTCATAACTCTACCGTAATTCATATGCAGTTGCTTAAAACCACCATTTCCAAAAACGAATCCTTTAAGCACTAGGCTCAAATAAAACCAAGAGCCACAGCAGAACCATTAGGAAAAATACAACTTTCTGCTAATTAAAAGTGTATATAAAGGGACATTAGAATGTTTAAGTAGACAGCTAGATATAGGTACCAGACGCTCAAATTGTATATCTTACGCCCTCACGAAAATGCTGCATACCGGAAGGATACTCCCGCGAAGTGGCACCTTTAGTGATAAATCAGGAACAAAATTATATGCACATAAAATATAATTTGCAAATCATAAAATTTTACATACTCGATTGTAGAAAGGTTGACAAGACTTCATTACTGTAATTATTATATTATTAAATTATGCGAACGCATATTGTATCCTTACAGCATCGTATCATAACGAAGACGCGGCTACTTGAAAATTGAAAATAAATTTACTTATACCGACCGTGTGTTTTCTCTGCAATATTTTTAAATAACGTTTATAATAATGACACAAGTTCAAAAATAGACACATAGCACAGCATTTCAAAATTTCAGCACCAAGCCTTTATGAATGAAGTCGTCTCGAAAGAGTCGAAACCGAAAGAATATAATGTCTGTAAGCCTATTCATGCTGTACTTTGTATGAAAGATATTGGTATAGCGTTCATATTATATTGAATCCTTATATTCATGCAAAATCTTTTCTCTGTTTTCAAATTTGACCAAATTGTGCGTTGGTTCATTGGTTGGTATCATAATAATGATTTCCCGTTAACAAAAACGCATACAAAAAGTATATATTTACATATAGGTTTTTACTGATTGTGATTATTACGATCTATTATGTATGCAAGCGTATTGTATAAAAACTGTTTTGTCAAAGGACGTTAGTCCGGTGAACATGTATTGTGTTCGATGTCCTTCATACACATCTTTAGGTATGACGCACTAATAAAGAGTGTGCTCAATGAACCTACCTGTTATGCAGTATATGAAAATGAAATCATTTTATGTTATGTTTATATGTAACCCTTACTGTTGTCCCCAGACCCCAACAAGGCATGTCATGGGCTACAGAGTGGAAAACAAAGGAAAAAGCACAAAAGCAAGTAACCTGACAAGTTTCGCCTGCATCATCATCTTTTTAGTGAGCTGAAGAAGAAGACAACAACGAACGATGCTGATGATGATTGAATCGCTCAAGTTTTTATAGCAGAAGTATTTAACCAAAAACTATCACTTTCAAGCATCTCAGTACAAATTTTTAATTTCGTGTGTGAGCATTGAACTTTGGTAGAGTGAAGTGGACGGAAGGAAGGAAACGAGAGAGAGAGCCTTCTCTTTCAACTGAAAAAGAGTTGTTGTTTTCTGAGAGAAAAAAGAAATCGCTTTTTGAGTCAGTTGCCGTGTGAAAAGTGTGCGTGATTGTCGAGACACTCAACGTTTCGATTGAGAGTCGACAACATGAGGTCGTTATCGTATTGTGCCACAGGATTAGTTGGGCTAATGATACTAGCCGTTTTCAGTGAAGTGAGTGGTAAAAAGGAAGAAAATGAAGTGCAAAAGCCATTGACCGGAAGGAAATCTAGGGGAATTTGGATTGGCGGCGATCACCGGACCGGGTATGATCATGGACATGGGCATGGGTGGATGAAACTGCACAATGACAGGCATCATGATCACAGTACCAAGTTGAGTGAAGCTTATGTCAAGTTTCATGGGTTGGGGGAAAAGGGTAACAAAGGAAGTGGTGGGATTCTTGGCAGACTAGGAAATATTTTGACCAGATTAGGCATTGGTCAAGGAGATCCGGACGAAGAGAGTGGTGGATGGGGCTCCAATAATGACAACAACAACAACAATAACAACAACAACAATAACAATGATGGTGGATGGAGTGGAGGTGGCGGTGGACAACAGCAAGTTATAACTGTATCAATTCCGTCTAGTCACGGTCCACCACCCTCCGGAGGAAGTCCCGGAGTCGGCGGTGGTGGAGGAGGCTGGGCAGCTCCTCCATCTATGATGCAAATGCAATCGGGATGGGGAAATCCCCAAATGCAAATGGTCGTTGCTCAACCAACAGGATGGGCCAGTGCTCAAAGTCAGACTGGCGGAAGCAATGGAGGTGGTAAAGGAGGAAATCGACCGCCAACTGGATGGGCCTCTGGCGACTTTGCTTCTTATCAACCTCCCAAAGGAAATCGTAACAAGAAGGGCAATTTCCAGCTCAACTTCCCAACAGGAAAACCAGCATACATTCAGTAATAAATAAATCTTCCCAATCATGAATTAAAGAATGAAGCGACCTTTAACGACTAGATACAATAATTATACTTATTTTTTCCAGAAAACTGAAACCCATTATTGATCTACCCAAAATAGCTGTACATGGATGGAGAAGATAATTTATTTAACTAAAAATATATGACTTGTGTATAGGGTCTTTCCATTCCACCGACGATGACCAAAGGCCCTGCTCTTCTTTGTGAAAACTTTCACATTTAGAACATATTGTGATACGCAAACTCACCACTGAGCCAAATACTATCAATCTATTTTTGTAAAATTGTAAATTGAACGTTTGCCCACTGTTTTCTTTTTGTTGTTAAATATTAATTATTTATGTTTTGCTATATATTATTATCCTCCAGAAATAAAGTAGATTCTATTTTTGAACACACTTAAGTTTCTCGTATATTTCTTTAACCCTTTAACAAAATAAAAGTCCACCAAATGCATAAACATATGATGAGTAAATAGAATGAAACCGATTTAATTAAATACGCTGATATGATGAGATGTTCTGCTAAGCTACAACAAGTCTCAGGGAGATAAATGGCAACGACGCTACCTGGTACATACATATTCGTATTCAATATAAATATTGCTTCATTCATTAAATATACGAATTATACGATTGCATTACTTCTACAAGCTAGTCATTAGGTTTCCTGTGGAGAAAGAAATATTTGGCTCACCTATTTGTCCCTTTAGACACTGCAAAGCTGCAAGACATTATCATGTAGCTGACACTTGACAGTTAAATCTGTAATATTATTATGAACTATTCACTTTTGATATTATGAACTTTACATGAGCATTATTGCATATATTATTGGATGAATGACTATATGACAATTAATGAAGATAATTAAGAAGCTGTACGGTTGTGGTAGTACTACCAACGAGCTAATCATAAGACTATGACACATCACCGTGTGGTGGAGATGTGGAGAATGGAGAGAAGTCAATCATCAATTTACTCAAGTCTCAAAAGTACAAATTTTTATCAAATGTGACAGGAACGTCATCTAGCGTGAAGATAAAGATTTAGTTACCATTTGAAGAAGGCACAATGTTGCACGGGATGCATGCTCACCCATCTACAAATGAGTTGAGGAGTTAAAGATACAGAGCACGCCGTCCCAAGCCCAATTTATACAAGAGTGTAAGTACTTCTGTGTAAAGCAAGACACAGCGACACTTCAGCTTAGCCGGCGCTTCAGCTTGATATTTGTTCAATGTGTTTGATGGTTCGGTGTTCGGTTGCCCGTTCCTCAGCTTCAGTCAGCCCAGGCATTGAACATTCCTCTTTCGTACTTTGTGCTATAGGCGTGTGTGCAGAGAATTTTCTACTGTCATCAAGAAATTATTTTTAAAAAATATCGACTGATTAAAGTCAGTAAAGAGGAAGGAAGTAAAGATGGAAGGTTCTTCAGTTACTCTCCAGCTCCGAGGGACCCTCAGAGGTCACAGTGGTTGGGTCACCCAAATTGCTACGAATCCCAAAGATGAAAACATCTTATTGTCAGCATCCAGGGGTAAGGAATAATTAAACATACTGTTGAATTTAATTATAATATATCAATATTGTTAAGATCATATGTGAGGTGCAAGTGGAGTGTATAATTTAAAATGCATTCCAGCTTTAAAAAGTATAAATGATGATACCCTTTACTTGATTCGTAAGAAAATGCAATAAACTTTCTTTGCGGATATGGGACTGATTAGTTAATTATTCTTAACCAAGCAAATGGTTGCCTTTTGTTTAGAATACATACAATAATTTTCAAATCTTGTTTATTGTATGTAGATCGTACTTTGATCGTCTGGAAGTTGACCCGCAGTGAAGGCAACTTTGGCATGCCAGTAAAGAGATTGTATGGACATTCTCACTTCGTTTCTGACGTCGTTTTGTCTTCCGATGGAAACTTTGCTCTTTCTGGATCCTGGGACAAGACCCTTCGTCTGTGGGACTTGAGTGCCGGAAAGTCCACTCGACGATTTGAAGATCATACTAAGGTTCTTTCTCTCCCATAATATGACAGCCAGAGATAAAACAAATCTCTGTGCAAACTAAATGAGCCATTGACATTGAATGGTCACTTTCATCAGCAACAGCATCTTCATGCAGGGATGAGAAAAGAACTGTGCAAGATTTTTTGTAACTTTTTTTTGTAACTCTTGACACAAGTAAGGTGAGCCAGCAATGGGTCACTCAGGTAGGTGTGCTATCACACTTGGTCAAGCAAACTTCTACGGTTAATGTAGTCGTTCAGCTGCATCACCTTGGTCTGGTAATGGGGCAAGGAAAATGGGCCTTTGTAGGTCCAAATTCCGAGCCCAATGCATACCCAACTTATTTTGAATGGCTCAGGTTCCAAGATGATTATTCTTGGGCCCGCTTATTGAAGAATCATGATTTACTAATCCGTTCCATATTCCATTACTAATTTTAGGATGTTTTGAGTGTTGCTTTCTCTGCTGACAACCGTCAGATTGTATCTGGCTCTCGGGATCACACCATCAAGCTATGGAACACTTTGGCTCAGTGTAAATTTACCATTCAGGAAGATGGTCATTCTGATTGGGTTTCTTGTGTCAGATTTTCCCCAAATATCGCTCAGCCAATCATTGTTTCTTGTGGATGGGACAAGTCCGTCAAGGTACATATTGTTATAATAATTCCTTCGATGCAATATGAAACTTACATCTTATGTAACTTTGCACATTATTAGACCTCGAATTGTTTTAGACATTGTCTTCTGTAGCAACTTGAGGGTCGGAAATGATGCAAAAATAAAGTTGATTTATCATTGCTATCTTATTGCTTTAAGCAATAGGAAGATGATGAGACACGACATTTATGAAAATGAAAAATTGTACATTTTACACCTGTCAGTTTTAGGTATTGAAGAAATTACCCTTTAACAATTTAATTGTAAATCCGTTTATTTTTATCATATCATGATTAATTATGGAAATGTTAGATCGGCCATAAAAATTTATAAGCTAATAAGTTTGATTTGTTCTGGAAGAATGTAGTAAAAATTTATTTTGAATTTTTTATCTTAATGTAGGACCTTGAAACCAAGAATATGGTTGATGAGTTGAAGCCTGAAGTAGTCTCCCAAACATCCAAGAATGTTCAACCAGACTGTCTGTCATTGGCCTGGTCTAACGATGGTCAAACTTTGTACGCAGGATACACTGATAACACCATCCGAGCATGGCAAGTATCACAGACAGTTAGCAGAACTGTTGGCTAAATGACGTTTCCGGACGAATTAAGTTTAAACTTTTTGAATGAAATGAAGTGAAAATAAAAAGAGAAAAATAATAAAATTTTGTTAACGCCATTTTATTTTTTATTAATCCATCGTAGCATGTGTTGTTTTATTGTACGGAAGTTTACTTATTGAGCATATTTTTCACATACTTGCATCCACAACATAGCGAATACTTTTTGCTAATTAATGTCTAAATATCCTGAAGTTTTCTATACATACGCACTAATGCAAAATGAAATGATTATGATTAGTAACTAGAACAGTATAATGGGTAACGTCAACACCAACGTATATACCAGTTTTTGGATGGATATAATGGATGGAGCATACTAAAAGAAAATACCAGTTTTTATGTTTGCATATGTAAATTTTTGCAGAAGTTATTTTGCATAGATAATTTGGAAACGGAGAAGGTTCGAGGGAAGGAATGGAAGTAGTACACAAACCATAAACTTGCGTCATCATTTTAATCTCATGTTTCAATTACCTAGACTAAAATGTGAACGGGTTGTAATAAAGAAAGTCCCATATGTTATATTAATTGTTAAACACTGTTAATACACCTTGCAACGCAACAGCACCCCAACTCCAATAGTTGGCTCATCATTCGTCTTCATTAGTTCGCAAAGGAACAGCATGCTTGAGGATGTAGGTATGCAGAGATAGTGGTTACTTTATATGGTAAAAATGATTCTGCTTTCACCTATATGAACGTATATCCTTTGTTAACCACATTTTGATAATGACCATTTGTGATAAGAGGAAAAATTTTGACCCCCAATTTTTTTCACTAGTATTAAAGAGCATATAAAAATACACATTTTGGCGTTCGAACGACTTCATAACTCGAAGTGGTTCCTGAGTTACAGGGGCTTCAATATTTGGTGGTCCATATACCACCATGTTATCCATGCCGCAGTGAATGGCCAATTTGGGGGTCGGGCCCCA
>JAHZNE010006323.1:0-21422 GCA_027744055.1 Callyntrura sp. NNG-2020
TAGCGTGATCGAAGCCTGGCTTGGAACATGAGCGATTGAATTTGAAGTAGCTGTTATAGTTATTATACATTTTACCCGCTTTGATGGACCTTCTTTTATTTTCTTATATTTTTCACGCAGCTTGTGATTGCTCATCGTTGGCATAAGCAAGCAAGAGTTGCTAACTTGCTAATCTTCCAAGTTTGCACATTCTTGTTTTGTTAACGAGTAGGTATATAGATTATTGTATTCATTCTATACTAAATTGTATCAGTCCGTGTAGTCGTGTTATGACATCAGGTCGTGTGTTACCATAATGTGATACACATACTCGAACTCGAATGCTCATATATCCAATTCAAGACGTTTGGATACGTTGAAGAATGTTGTACACGTGATTTGGTTGTGGTCGTGCTCAAGAAAATCCAAATGTTGTTGAAGTCACTGTCAAGAATAGGACGAAAATAGATATGAATTTTGCCTTGTTGGCATATTAATAAACACGGCGTATCGGTAAAAAAGGAACGGATTTATTATTTATCATTAACACTACCATTTTGTCGGTGATGTTGATTTGATGATGTCAGCAAGCTACGTTACGCGTTTGTTTCTTTGAGTAAAATAATACAAAATTCAAAATATTTACATTTAGTGAACAGAGGAAGCATTTTATTTGACGTTTGCCAACAAGAGGTTTTCGCGATAAAGCTTCGCAAAAACATGTAATGTTTTCGTCATGTAGAAAGCTGCAAGAAAACGGGGACGGATATATTATGAAGCATCAATTTCCTGAAAAATGAAACAATAGAGTAGTTGTTCAATATCATGTATTTGCTGTAGGGTGTAGGTGGCGATGCACAACCGCCTCTTCTTCTTTTTTTACAAGTCCTTACGATATATGATGTACTACAAAATTCGTTAATAGAATGGATTTATATTTAGTTGTCGGCGTAAATTGATTTTTGCAATGCAGATTGTTTTGCACATTTAAAGAATGTACGTAATGACTGATTATATCTTCCAGGCTGTAATACAAACTTGCAATGTAACTAAATGGAATCCAAGCCAGCTTCAATATTTAGTATAAATAAAATATATATTAAATACATACTGTTACTACAATGTAGAACCAATAGCATGGCTACACAGCCGTAAAAATGCCCTGTCTGTATAGATTTTCAAATACAAAGACGAGCTGAGCTACAAATGCTTTTTCGGACTGACGCTGTACAACGGTAGCTGCAGTCTCGGGTGTTCATGAAAACTTGTGCACAGAAGACATGAATAAGAAATAAGAACGTGATGTTAGTGATGTACATTTTGCACATGAAGCGCAAACCAAGGGAAACATTTTAACTGTGAGTGAGAGGGAGAGAGATGTGGACAGAGCTGCGTTAGTTGGTTAAATTGTAGGTATATATATATGAAATGAGATTGCGAAAATGTTCTTGACCTTTTTGGAATCCTGCAGGAGCTTCTCTGCTGAAACATGAGCGAGCAGTATGAAGGAAAATGAAGACAATACGGGTAAAGGGTATGTGCATATGGACATATAGAAGCTAGCAGTTTCTCGATAGAGTATAGGCTTGAAGTTCGGTTCGGTTGTTGGATTGGTATACAGAAATTTCGTCTTCGGTTAGTGCTTGCAGTGCAGGCTCAGCTTATAAAAATGTATTAAATTACATGGATAGTCAAGAGTCATGCGTAACACCGTGTTTTCCTTTCACACAGTCAGGCACAAGCGACATTTCAGCTCGGTTACAGCAAGTGTACAAAATATTTTTTGCAATGGCTTTTGCCATGTTTGCATTACGAAAGAGTTGGTAGAGTAGGGAGGGACGCAGACGATCTTCAGTGCAGTGTTTATGATAGAGTAGTATTATATTTGCTTATGGTTCCTGTGAGACGTAATGGTATGTGGACGGGGACTCACTATTAGTTGATAGCTGATGCCAGCAAGTACTAAATTAGGTATATATCATAACCATATATGTTATACGTATAATTTTACCGTGAAGGAACGATTGATTTCGCTGGACAAAATAAATATTTTTTTTACAAATATTGCATTTTAATAAACACTTCCTCCTGCGAAGCAGATAATATTGGGATAACGTTGATGACAACACGTAAAAATATAATTGTGTTGTGTTTACTATACTGTAAATGAGGGATACATATTCACAAAAATGCAAACTGTATGACTGATGGTCATCATTTATAATTGTGTTATCAAAATAATTAAGCTGAATTGCGGAACATTTGACAATAACTCATAAATTATTAGCTATTTTGCTTCATAGAATGTCATCTTTTCGCTTCAACTGCTAGGAGATACACGCTAATTGTTAAATGTATACAAGTCACAAGTAGTAGCAAGTACTGTACTGGATATGTAAGGAAATGGTAAATTTTATGTTCACACACATGCATCCTATCATCAATTTAAAAAGTAAAAAAAAAACAAGTCAGTTACAAGTTTAGGTTAGTACAGATACTTTAAATAGATAGAGGGGAAGGAATAAACTTCCTATTTGTGTTTATAGTATCATCAACACTAAACTGCGTCTTTGTGCTTCTCACTGGAAGTATGGTGTGGCAGGAAGTGAGGGGGTGACTATACTATTTATAGTAGTGGGTCATTCATTGCCATATGGTAATTCTCTGATGGCTTTAAAATTGAAAAGGTTAGTTCGGAACAGTAGCATTAATTGAAATAAACGAAACACAAAGGTTACGGCCATGGTCATTTTCATTTCGACGAAAGCTTACAGTAAGTTTAGTCATCACCATCAGTCATCATATATACCGATACGTTTTACCGTTGCTTAATGTAGGAACAGTTTGGCACCCCGTCGTTCCTAAATTAGGTATGGTGTCGCTAAATTATATATTATGGTAAAATGTTAATTACATGGCTTTGTTTTTCAACTTTTCTCTTTTGTCATGTTAAAATTGCCGACAAAATTAGTCTTCGTTGCTTCCAAATTAGTTTGTCTTCTCAGCGCGAATGCGACACCTTCCAACAAAGATGAAATAGTTCTTAATTTAAATTTTACGCTCATGTTTAGATATTTGTGAACGATGCTAGTTGTATTGTATTGTAGGGCAGATCACCGATCAGCACTTGTGTAAATTTAAAACAGCACATGATTATTTTCATTTTACAATTAATTTCCGCACTTCATGAAACATTCATATTTGCGTGGTGTGGACGCTTGACTTGAAAGTGTTTTTATGAATATTTTCGTATTCTATGCTCGGTATATTTTTAATGTGATTAACTTGCCTAACTGCTTTATGCGAGCGAAAAACAGTTGATGTAATTCCAACTTTTTAGTTTTTACGTCATGTTATAATTCGACTTGGTTTATGCATTCAAACTTTAACAACCTACTTAACATGTCTTTTACATATAGATTTGGTGTCTGTAAGTAAGTGTAAGTGTGCTACGACTAATTCACAAATTACACTGCCCATTATACTGCATGTAATGCTGGGTTCATATGATCATTTTGCTTAATTATTGTAGAATACAAGTTGTACTTTCATCGTGTTCAGGCCACATTCATGTTGTCAGTGTTCTGTCTGCATTACCACTTCTCGTTCTGAAATTCCAGTATTGAACTAGAAATAAAAGACCTTTTGTTTACATGACCATTTTCTTGTTTTATGGGGTCCAGTCCCAAAAAAGCTTCCATGTCACATTTTGTGTTTTTTAATCAAATAAATTACACTGTTAGACTAACAGTGTTAGTACAACAAGTAACTTCCCGAATTCGTTTTGTCTTTTGTCTCAACAGTTGATAGTGCACAGATAGATGAAGAAAGAGTGCCAAAAATTGAGTGTTTAATTAACTCTCCCTCTCAAGTACTTTTTCCTAGATTTTAGCAAAAGTTTGCAGCAAAAAATCACTAACGGCTGTTGCGCAGAATAGTATTTAATTCTCGTATTAACGATTTAGTTGAGTATTTCATATACTATGTATACAGTCTGTCTGTGACGGCATTTTGAAAGATATGTAGGTTTAAAAGTAAACGGTTTGGGTTTTATTGAAATTGCCTCAGGGCCTGATCTAATTGGTATTGTCTTGCACGTATTGGCTTATTTTAACCTCATGAGACGGCGAATAATAATAATAGTATGATCGATTTTTATAAATAAATATAACTATTATAAAAGCATCCAATAATATAAATATACCTGATACATAGATGTCCGTTCCTTCAAAATAAAGCAGAATTTTATCCTACATTCGTAGGTACGCAAAATGATAGTTCATAGCAATAAAGATAACAGACTACAAGCAGACGCATTTTGATAGCAACAGCGAAACTCCCTGGCTGCGCTGGTGTGATTATATTTCGTATCTTGTTTCGTCATTCATTAACAACTCCGTCGTTGAACGAAGTAAACAAGTCTTACGAGTTGATTTATTCCGAGGCGGAATATTTCTTGATATTGATGCTCTTCCACTGCTATTACAAGTGGTTTCTGGCATTTATTTGTTTGTTTGGCTGAGGTAAAAAGACATCATTTTTTTACTAAATCAAAAAGCATCTCTCAGTTGTTTGGCCGGAGCACTGATGAGTCTTGTGTCTGATTTTTGCTTTTATATTTTTCTTGGTCATCATGCATTTCAACTATTCAGTTTTTTGCTACATTCCAGCTGCTGCTTTATTTATGTTTATTTTGCGTACCAGCAAGCCAAATTATCTTTTGTCTGTTGACCATTTGTAATGTAAAATAAAATTCAGAGTATATCCAAAAAGGAGCAGAGTGGGACAGTGTTCAGGTGTTATTACCTATATTTCGAGTACGCGTATAAAGTAATAAATGTAGCAAACAGCAACTGACTAGCGACAACAGCTTAAGTTTTAGCAGACGGAGGAGCACCATTGACCATACATCGTCATATTGCTTACTAATAGTAATAATGATAATGGATCACGGTGGTCGAATGAATGTTATTTCTACATCTCGTTACACTAAAAAAATTTGCTTGCACGTCTTGGGCTCGCGGAACCTTGAAGAGTAAAGTCAAGTTGAGGAACATTTTATCTTTATATGCATACAATTTTGTATTATTATCTTTCTAAAACATGCATTTACGGGAGACATTAAACAGGTATAATGCTAATACTCACGCTATTCGTGGATGACGATGTGGTGACGAGAATGTGTATGCATCACGTAGCTCAAACTTGTATACACGAAAGTCATTTTATGATGAACAGAGGAGAACCACTTTTAGTTTTGTTCTTGGTTCTTTGACTATTATAGTATCATCATCTCTACTGATGACGGATGACGATTCTAGCTATGGCGGCGGTAGAAGCCCAGTGGAAAGATTTTTGTACGTGATATAATAACTAGATGCCCTGGCGATGAGTTAGGTTTTAGTTAAGTTTTGATCATACAATGGACAACACCATATTCAATATTATAACGAAGAAGTAATACCCCCTGCTTTTGCTTGCGCATCTCTCACTACCATTGCTTGCCTGAGTGCAGCAAACAGAAATTATCACTATCACGTAAATACTTTTCTGGCATTTTAAAACATCGTATATAACCGTATACAACTGGACAAAACCTAATCATTAGTTATCTTGCTAGAAGACCAAGTGCACATAAAACTCTCTTTGCTGTTTCCTATCTACGTGATCAACGACAAGTCTTGATTCCTGTTTACTTGTGCGTTGTAGATTTGCTATCTGAAACATCGTAAGATTGAGTTTATCTTATTCTTAATTGTTATTGCCTCTGTCACTTTTCACCTTTACCGTTTTATGGTTGCGTACATTTTATGGTCTGTTCAGTAAAAAGTGAAATCCGGTTTATGTTAGTAAAAATGAGTTGTTCTGTAGAAGCAGCGGGATTAGCAAGCGTGAATACATCAGTTTGCCATAATAATAACTACTTATCTTCTGTGAAGTGTGGTATTGATATTATTGGCAATTCTATCGCCAATAATAATAATAATATTAATGTTGAGAACAGCATTATGCAAACTCCCAAGAGAACGCGAAGAATCTCCTCATCTGCTCTGTATGAGGTTTGGAGAAAAGATCAGAAAGATGTTTGCTATCTGTACGTTCCGGATGAATATGTAAGTTGAAAAATAAGTATGCCATTATATTCACACTAAAGATTCTGCGACGTAAAATGAAAGGTCCTCTTCAATATTCTATTTCAGTCATATGACGATTATGATTAAGCAAGACAAGTAGTAATTGATGTCCAGTTTAAGTTGTGTAATTTATAAAAATATATATTTCATCGTCTGATTGGAAAAGGTGAATTTGTAGTGTGTGCGTGTACGAACAACTTGACGTTTATCTTATCTTGTTTTTCACCATGATTTCTATTAGCTGAGTACAGTGATCCGTAATAATCCTTATGATTCAGGGATTATTTTTATCACATGAACCAAAAGTGTGACGGATTGAATGGACTGCTGATACGTGATGTTTAGCACGATAAATGATATTGGTAAAAATGCTACCAAAAGTTGCTCCAATATGTGGACACAGAAATAATGATGTTTTGAAGAAAAAACATGGAAGAGCTACTGTTAATGAATGGTTTAATCAGATAAATAACTTTTGTATGAAGACAAATTGCGCTTTGTTGCTTCCTAATAACATGTAAATCATGATTGTTTCTTCCATTCATGGCACTACTCATCAAGTTCATCATAAAACGAAAAGCTAAAAGTTATTGTTCTAATTAGCCGTGATCGTTTTGGGTTCCAAGTACCGCTTAGGGTAAAAAAGACAAGAGGAGTTGAAATAGTGGAAATTGGATGCATACATCTCTAGCAGACTCTTTTTCTAGGAAATAGTTTACATGTCCTTCGGGAAGCATTTTACAAGTTTGATCTCTTACGTGGTGGTCTAATGAACCTAAAGTAATAAAATGCAGAGATGCAATTCTAAATCATTGCTCTTTGTTACAAAAGTAATCAAAATTAAGAACAATGTACATTTTCGAGAAAGGCGAATCATCCAGACCCTGTGGTGTACAAGATGTTAATTTTTCTTTGCTCTTCAAAATGAAGGTCAACGTCAAATGTGCTGGGTTGGGGAAGGATTTGAATGAAGTTCTATATCTCTATTACCGATAGGAAGTCTAATTAGCATAGCTATATAGGAAGTTTATCTACCTACCACCTACATACTATTGGTAGTGGGACATACGATACACGCGAAAATGTGTACCTATTTCTATTAACGTTGTATCTGCACTCTGTACCAATCTCAGACAATTCGCTATAAAGTAGGACAAAGGTTTCTTCTCCTGCTTACTGTGTTCCACCAATAGTTTACAGAGATCAGAAACCGGCGAAACATTATTGGTTTGTATGTGCCGGAAGAAAAAAATATTAAATTATATGACTTCATATTTAGGCTGTTAAATATTCCTAGCCTACAGGTGTGTTAGGTGATGACGTGCAACTACGAGACAGGTGTACCTTAAATTTTTTTCGTACCATCCACCTCTTTCTCTCGTGTATAATAACAACCACAACGAAAAGACTTGTAGTTTTTGGCATACAAGATTCCTCAGTATTGGTATTGGTAGAGAAATAAATAATAACTGAGAGTTAATAGAAATATGATGCACTGTTGCAGGTGCGAAGTTACCGTATTGATTTAACGCTATTGATATATTTTTCTCATGAGATGAGATGCAGTTTGCAGATTTGATTATCATTCAACTGAAGAACGCAGAAAGAGACTGGTTGTTATAAACTGGTTTATAAAGGAAGTAGATCGTCAGTTGCGTTAGGTCTCCCTGAAGAAATGTAGCCTACAACAGTAAGGATGAATGCAAACAAATTTTTAGTGTTGTGATGATTTTGTTGAAATATCAACATGAGTCAACTTACAACTCTGATGCAGTAGTAGCAGTACTAGTAGCGCAGTAAAATTAATGGCTACTACAAAGGCAAATGGGGTACATGGCACATCATACACAAACAGACTAGTTTACATGAGTGAATATCAAACGCAAACGTAGTAGTTATATATCCTTATCGTTTCAATGTATGTAGGTATAAATATACAACAGCCTCTAAAAGCACCCTGCCAAGTATTCCATATTTATCGAAACAGTAATTTGTACAAATCTCATAATGAACGAATTGATACTCATGAATGAGTCATAACTTCATATTATAAAGTATCAAGATGGGTGTATGTAATATGTAGTGCGCTGGCTGTGCGCTTGCTTTTGCATGTTTTTATTTTGCTTGTTTATCAAAATGAGCCACAAAATGATCGTGTGGACGGAAAATAAACATTTTAAAATAAAATTTGGCAATGTTTCTTCTTTCAGAAGTCCACTCAGCATCCGGCTCCTAACGTAAACGAAGGCCATCAAGGGTTTAGCTAAGTCGATTTTTGTCATGGAGGAGGTGGTTGGAATGTTGTCTCTGACCATACAAAATGTTAAATATTCTCTCTGTTGGGGAATTTCCAAGTCATCCCTCTCTATAACAAGCCATATTATTATTATTATTATTATTATTCTAAACCTAATCACCAAGTAATGGAAATAGTAGTAATCTGTATTATTGCTTAACTATTATATTTATTTGCTCGTTCACGTTCGTAGATAGGGAACAGGGAATAATATGCTATGTATTTGTATGTATACTACTACGATATGCAGTTATGTTTTTAAAATATATCATTTTTCACGAATTTGTTCTTTGAACGAATTCTTACCTCTCTGCAATTTTTACTAGACCGTAATAATGTACATTATATTGTTGTAAACTTTTAAACTTACATTACCGCTAAAACTTCTACATACAGCATAGCTATAGAGTCAAGGAAAGGTGGGCACTTGTCACCCTTGTCAGGTAATTTTATGGTTGATTATGTAGAACATAATAATACATAAATGTCCCTGAGAATTTACTCTCCAAAGCTGCATGAATGCTAATGAAGACATACATATGCATCTGGCAGTTTCTGATCGATTTATTGAATTTAATAGAGTATACTATTACTACTACTACTACTACTACTACTACTTCTCGGCTATTTGTCCCCGGTAATTGAATATATATATATATACGTGTATGATATATAATACAGTGAGGACATATATGATTACTAATGATCTGTGATTTAATTTGTTTTTCGAATACGTCGCCATATGTTAAATGCTGTATATTGTACTTCTAGACTTTAAGCGGCTTGCTAGTGTTATATTGACAGAAAACCTTACGTACGCTTTTTACAAAACGGTTTCCAGTTTATCATATAATTACTGTTATCATTATTATTAAAGCAACAGCAAAATACAGTGCTGTATCATCGTTCTTCTCCGCTATAATAAGCATACCTACGTGTTAATACAATACAATTAATATAAATACTAATTTAGTAGTGGCGATTTCAAACGCTAATTGAAAACGGTACTCTCAATAAGACAGAATTGGGTTTTAAAGCATGTATACTGATGTCGCATTTTTCATTTTTAACATTCGTTTGGATTTATGAAAAGGAGTTAGTCAGAAAATTCGCATTTTAGACAGTCAAGTACTTTAGAATTATTAAAAATGGTAATATATGATGATAGTGTAAATATGTGTACCCGCCCGTGAAAAGTGGTTTATAGTTTTTACTTTGGCGTTGTCAATAAAAATATTTTAAAAGAAAATACAACTATTTCTGCACGCTGGTCCAAGGTTTGTAACAATTCCTTTACTCGTATAAAATAACTCTACATAATATTCTGTCTACAACGTTTGTCTCGTCGTTGTCGTTGTTAATAATACATGTTGTAAACAGTCTGAGGTATTAGGATAGACACGACGTATGACATAATATCTTATTTTGTTGCCTACATCCAAGTTTTCACTGTATAAGTCGCCGTATTCTTTTATTAGGTAAATAAAGATACATACAATACATACATACATAGACGTGGAAGATAATAACCGAACTTAATATATAATAGGCTTTTAAATTTTGCCTTATCTGAAAGAGATTGACAAGTTTAAAATTTCAGAATCGAATGCGTATGCTTTTCGAAAGATGGAGTCATCATGAAGAAGGAATTTCAAAATCCTTCGGTTGACATTTGCGAAATATGATAAGATGGAAATTGTATGAAAAGGTTGGACTTCGATTTTAAAGAAGATATATCATCTTCACAAATCGTAATTGTAATTTTTAACAATATCGAATAGCATAAATAATTATTGTAACTAAATATTACTAATCTTGGAAATGGTATACAAAACACATTTAATCATTCAAAATGTTTTCAGTTGAGTTGTATCCCTTTTACAATAATTAATTACTTTTTAAGTCGTCAATGTTATAGATATATTGTTAAATTCATTGATAGTGTATGTATGCATTTTTTCCCTATAATGTATCGACATTAGCAAGGAAGCTATATACATCATTGTGCACTGTGCACCACATTAAAATATTCGTGAGAAAATATCAAAGAGTATGAACTGTGTTGTGTGTTATGAAAAGTCTCTTAAAACAACCCTGTTACATTACTGTCATTAAGAAGTTAGGTATATGCTTTCAAAAGAAAAATTTGCGTATTCTCTAATTCTCTACATTACATACTATAAATGAAACAGTAATTTGTTTTGAGTTAGCTGATTTATTGCAGCTCTAGGTAGTTTTTTGTGTTCTCAATAATTGATTGTTTCATACCATTGACTCTATTAAGACATGAGAAAAGTTTGTACTATTGTAAAAGTAAAAAAAAGCTATTTAAAAGCGTTGTGTGTAATTGGAAAGTGCAACTACCGCTGGTAAAGGAATTCTAACGACCCTAGATCTCTGTATTGTAAAAATACGTATGTGTGTAAAGTGGTTTGATATTGGGCAACGTATGCAGAAAGTGAAGCTGGTATCGTATGTTGTTGTGTGACTGACGAATAATAGAGTTGATGGCAAAGTTTTTGCCCGTTTTGAAAAGACTGTTTATTATTATAATATTCATAAGCGGTCGAGAATAAAAATTTTGCTAATGCCAAAAAAATAGTAGCTGTTCTGTTTTTATTTCAATGCATCCATATCATATTCATTTCCAATTTCACGTTTCATAAAACAACAGTGAAGTTAGTATCAACTCATAAAACGTAGCCTGAAATGGAGTGGAGAACGACGAAATTGCATTACCTATTCGTGAACATTATTACAACGATTTTACGAGTGGCAGCGGAGTGATAATAAAAATATATTATAGCATGCATGCGACAAACCGATTACACGTACACATGTGCTCAAATATTGGATATTTGCCTCTTGAGCCTGACTGTTTGCTCAAAAATAAGTGGAAATAAAAACCAAACCTATCGGGAACCTACTTAAATAATAAAGTGAAGAGCCTCGACATTAGGAAATTCCGGGGTTGCCATCTTGTTTTCCTCCATTCCATCTACATTCCACCCACAGTAGCAACAGCAAAGCAACATAGGTATTTTGATTTATTTGTCCAGACGTATGATACTATGGGACAGTCGAATCCTTCAACTAGGTATAAACGCAATATTTGTGTCAATAGCCGTCAAGGATTACTGGAAAATTTTCTGTCGACTGGCTGTACTCTGAATTCCTGGCCATGGTATAGTACATCCGACATGGAATTGTAAAACAGGTCTATGTTCGTAATATGCGCAGTAACTGTATGTACTACTTTATTTCACGTAGTTTGGCTATTAGGAAATTTGTCATTGACTATTGATCAGAATCAAATATTCCGCCCGTACCGTTCGATGGAAAGGAGTTTCAGTTATATAGGTTATCTTATCTGTGTATATCAACGTTATCTGAAAAAGTACATGCCGCGTGCTCTATCCTTCTACATTACATGATACTTTATTTGACACAATACGTATTTTTCATTCCATGCACACATACATGGAATCAAAAAGGCGTGTCATCCACAGCATTTCCTACTACAGAGGAACTCCATCCATTCCCATCTAGGTATGCATTTTCACGCCATAAGGTGTTTTTCTACAATGTTAAAGCAAAGGTCGACCTTTTGGTATATGAATTAATAATAATAAAAAGGAACTTTTTCATAAACCACGATTTAAATTCATCCCACACGAACACCATGTAGGAGTGCACTGATTTTAAAAATATATCTTGTCTTATTTTCTTCATGATGATGCTTATGCTATATTATTTTCATGCATTATATGTTATGCTGACACGGCTTTTCACGGAGTGCAATCAAAAGACACCTGGTATTAATTATCTCATGGAACTCGCAATGCGTTTAAATTGCTATTAATCAAGCTGTCTTTAACTTCATTGAACGTAGAAAGTTGCCATTTTCAGGGAGAAATGTAATTTTCAACTTGGTACACAACTCATCAGCATGTAGCAACGCGAGCTACTTTTTGCCAAGTATGCCATGCTTATTAGTTACAGACAGGACAAACACCATTGAAATACCTATTATTGACATAAAACCAGCCCCGGGGTTTTTGTCGTCCTTTTGGGAATTTTTACGGACAACGAACAATTCCAGTGCAAAATTACAGCCTAGAAAAGAGGAAAGGAGCAAACAAACTATTGTTTGTTGAACAGAAATTTCTCATCAAAATGTCACTATCGATCAATTTTGAAGGGAAAAGGATACTGGTAACGGGAGCGGCTCGTGGTAAGTGTTCATTTTTATGGCATTCCTTAGCATACTATTCTGCGTGGCTTTGGCACACCATCGTCAAGTTAGCAAAAAATTGGCATATTCCAATAATATTATTCTACCCAAGAAAGGAAGAGCCAAGAAAGAGTCGAGCGTTGTTGATATTCCATACAAGCAGAATTCAGGATAGTAAAAGAGGAAAGCCTGTATTCTCGATCGATTCCTCTTTTGCACCTCTGAAGCATGCAGCTCCAGCTCCTGGAAACTCCCGGTGCGGTGCAGACAAACACACATATTACATTTAGTTTTTAACTTTGTTGTTGCGCAAGTTGCTCTATTCAAAAATAGAAATGTTAAGCCTCATCCGTTGTCAGAAGGACATTTTCCCTTAGAATGAGCCAAATAACTTTATGTATCCACTTATATGACACTGTCGCGTTTAGCTCTCTGTTGTTCACACTGTTTGATAATTGTGTCCCACGCCCACTACAACTACACTTTGTCATTTTTTTTAGCATTTTCCTGCATCTTTCACAACGAATTTGACAGTAATGAGACGACCGTCTTTCCACATAAAAAGCATTATCATATCATCAGCACAAAAAAATAGTTTTAGAGGTTGTTAACTGATTGTTAGCTGATTAATGCATGTTTTTTATAGTACACAAGGAAAAACCTGACAATCTCTGATTATACATGTTCATACCGTTTTCCGCGCATTGTTTGTACATTCGATACTAACCGAGAAGTAGTGCTGCATGTAAAGCAAAAATGAATGTTTAGGTAGGTGCAGTTTTATACATAATTAAAAAGGCATGGCACCAGAATCAGAAGATATGCCCTCATTAGTGATTAGTGATAGCCGTAATTTTCTGAACTCCTGTCTTCCATTGCATGGTAATTGTAAGAATAAACCATTCTACGACGTAGTTTTCTGTTGGCTTTTTTGGATGCCAGCAAAATGGCATTGTAACGTTAATCTCTTGCTACAGCTCGGGTACTACGTACATATAGACTGACAGTTACGGTGGTGTAGGGAAATTACCGTTGCATGCCAAATGCTCCGTGTGCTTTCTAAACATTGAGATATGTGCCTACAGGCTCTATAGTTTCTAGTGGATTTGGATGTTTTCGCTTAATCCAATTAATTTATGCTAATGAACATTTTCGTTGTCGCGTTTTTGACTCATCATATTTTTTTCTGCTTTTCACGTACCAAGGCCTAGGTCGAGAGATCGTGGAGCGTCTTGCGGGACAAGGAGCGATTGTCTATGCATTAGGAAGGAATAAAGAATATTTGGACAAACTGAAAGCTGACTTTCCTTCTATAACCACCGTATGTGCAAATATGGGTGATTGGCAGTCGGCTAGGTTGGCTGTGGAGGAATGTGGGCAGATTGATTATCTTATAAACAACGCTGCCGTCGTTCACCCAGAGCCCTTTATGAGCGTTTCCAAAGAACATTTCGACGAGTAAGTGAAAAGCTGTCATCACTTTCATTTGGGTTTATTTTTCAGATGTTGTGCATCGTAGCAGTAGTAATAATTCCCATTTTAGTCTCATCGTACGAACTTATACTTTATTTTGTAATCATGAGCTATTCAGTTGTCAGCAGTGGCGTACAACATGTTATTCAGTCTGCCTACTAACAATGCAAAACCTCTCCTCCTCACACGAACATAAACTTGTCATCATTTAAGACGCATTTTCTCTCGCAATAAAAACTAGTCAAAGCGACGATGTTTATTATGTTAGCTCTCTTCTGACAATATAATTTACTGACTGGCTGTGAGTGAATGTGCAAAAAGGGTTTAGCTATTTTATTAGTACGTTTGCTCTCTAAAATATGCTGGTGAGCAACCGTCGTGGAAGCGATAAAAAGAGTTGTAAAGCAAGTGCTGCGTTTTATTGATTTTCTTTGTCTGCCTGTTTTTTATGGTTGTTGACTGGTGAAAAGTACTCGGCACAAAAAATACGGCAACTTACATATATTAGCTTTTTAGTTAGGAAGATGATACCTCTATTTTCGTGTATATGTTACTGCTCTCACGTTCGCATTTTACTCTTTGGACTTTTACTACTTTCTGGATTACATTGAACCAATGACTTTGAGCCGTTTCACCGGGTCGATTCGTAACATACGTTGTATTTGTATACCCAAAGCATGGCTGCTCAAGCAAGATGTTCAAGGTGCAAAAGCACTTTCAAAGCATTTTTTTCTTCAAATGTTCATTTTTATTTACTTCAGAAATGTAAAAGTCCAACTGCAAGCACCAGTTATTGTATAACAGCTTTTTTGAAAGTACAAGTTGTTCTTTAAATTGTACTGCAATGAAAATTTTTGTTTTATGGCTCCTTACAGAGAAATTGTAGTTTGTAGTGTTGAAAATGATGGTCAGAGTCAGCGTCATACAGTCATACTATATCAGTACCGTATATATACATTTACGGTGCATGCATTATGTAATTTCTTTAGTTGTAATAAAATGTGAACTTGAGTAATTTTCCGTTCTAAATAATAAGCCTAAAAATGTCTTCACAGGCAGTACGATGTGAACGTCAAAGGGGTGGTGAATGTAAGTCAAGTGGTGGCAAAGGGGATGATCGAACGTGGAAACGGAGGATGCATCATCAACATCTCTTCTCTGGTAAAAGTCAACTCTATTTCCGTCCTACTACTCATTTTCTGCTTTCTGCTTTCTAATCAACACAGTAATGACTACATCTTGTACAAAACACATTCCTTTTGTCGCTTAAAAGTACATTGATTTCGCACGTGTGCACCCACACCGACAGAAAAATAAGCGTGTGGCATCTTACTTGTTACACAAAACGGAGTCGAGCTGGGGCGGCGGTGTCACACAAACGAAATCATCTCATGTTATGCAAACGGTTTCTCTTTGAAATGTTGTCTCGAGTTTTTAAAAGTTAATAGGGGTACTCTCATCAATACGCAATATGTATGCACATCGCACAGTATCATGCTGCTTACCGAGTTGTCTTTAAATAGAAATAGATACATGGGTCTAATTGTTTTCCGTTTCTCCTAGACTTCCCGTTCCCAACGGGCTCTGTGCTTAGCTGGTGCAATATATTTTTCGTTCTGAAGGTCACATTTATAGTAATTGGAACGTTGGCAATGTAATGCTTCGAATCCTGCCTCTTTTATGCTTGTGCGCACCCGCTGGTCCCGCTACTGCACGGATTTAACAGCAACACGTCATTTTATACTAATAAACTAGCTGAAGAAACGTTCCAATTCCAATGTACTGAGTTGAATTGGAGTTTCAAAGTGGTAGAAAAACAATTTTTTTTTCTCAAAAAATTTAACAAGGTAAATAACTTCAACCCAAGGGGAAACGCATTTTCTGCTCGTTCACATGCAAAAATCAGTATGTAAAATAATATTGTATCTTATCTTGGTTATCACTACAGTAGTAAGTGATGCTAATGAGCAGATCAAACAGCCTTTTTTCCTTACGCTATTTTATATTCCAACATAACTTGTTCGTAATACGATATGTTCAATAATTTTGCGACGCAACTTAAACCTACCAACTCACCCGTGACTGCTTTATTGAATGTTTGCCTTTAAAACAAAAATTAATAGTCCATAATATTTATAGGCTTTAAATGTCAACCCCGCATAGTACAGAAACTGCTTCCCCGGCTAAAATACATCCTCCTTCTGATACAACAAATTCAGGTTCAATGTAGCTGTCAACTTTCAGCGCTTGTGTCTTACCCGTTGGAAACGCAGCATTCCGCAAACAAGATTATTTCTATTTTTCGCAATAACGTGTCTAATGTACACACTATGTAGAATAGACCACAACGCTGGAATCAAACATAGGAAGATGTAGCAGCAAACTGCTACGAGGAAGTACATCAATAAAAACCCGATTACATCAAAGTGCTTTAGAGATAAAAGCCGGTAGTAGTATGAGGAGGCTGAATGGGTTAGACCTTCATCTTCTTTGACGTTTGTTATGTCCATGCCCTTATGCTGAGCTTAGAGATAAAAAAAAGTACAGATTAGGTTTTGTTTTTACACACGGACGGATCCGTCTATAGATGAAGGTTCTTTTGTCATGATGAAGAGCGGTGCCAGGAATGATAATTTATATATTTACACAGACCTTGCCCTTGTCTACCTTTCAAGGTTCCCCATCCATTGTCCAAAATTGTGCGGGGGCCATTATAAGCATAATTATCATTCACGTCATTAGTGCTTGCTTTCAGATCAACGATACTGTTATCCTCATCTTCATTGTAAAACGCCGATTGTACTACCACAAAGAGTACAGCGAGAAAAGCGGCGTAAATAAGGCAGCGCTTTATTCGCTTTCTGTTGAATGGCTTCGTGTGATCATTGGCGTACTGGCAGTACAGCGTGAAAAAGTAGCGCCCTTGGAGAAGATCATCCAATTCACGAAGAAAGTTGTCTATTCCATCGTTCTCGTTGTTGGGGGGCATTATGCTTGATTGTAATATTAATATTGAAGAAGCACGGCATGGTCTAATCTAGCACAAGTCCACAGGCAAGTGGATGGATTGCAAAGTTATTTCGATTGTCACCATTCCGCAATCCAATGTTCCCTGACCTACACAAGCCTTTCCCTTCTCTTCATCACACAGTAAAGGCTATGGGGTTTTGGAAGTTTTTACGATATTAGATTCAAGAGCACGAACATTTTCATGGCAATTAACCAAGTTTGCAGACTCAAAACCTCGTCATTTGTAGTTTGTAGTTTTCTGCGAGATTAGTTCAGTCAGGCCAAAAGCGAAAGATTTATCGCGATAATGGATATGGAGCAATGGGAAAAGGCAAATATGACATGACAAGTTTGCACGTTACAAGATGAATTAGCTACATTTATCATTACTCCATAGATCATTCCGTTTAGCAAGAAAGCTGTGTCCCGTGCGTTGATATTCCAAAATCCCGTAGTCGGTTGCGACCATAGGGCTTACATGCTCTGACATTGTAAATTGTAATGTCTATAATTATTATTGCTTTTGTCATGCTTTTAACGTGATTTGATCGTTGCAATTTAGCATGCATATTACCAAAAAATTACCTAAAAGCGGTTCTTAGTTCTCATGCTAAGCCCAACCAATAATATTTGTTGGTTAACCAATAACTCCGTATAATTGCATAACTCTGAGTCTTTTTTATTTGCAGGGGGCAAAAGTCGCATCAAGAATGCTTGCCATTTACGACACCACCAAAGCAGCATTGGACATGGTTACAAAGAGCATGGCTCTGGAGCTTGGGCAATACAACATTCGCGTGAACTCGGTTAATCCAACTGTGTTTTTATCAAATATGACGAAACTATTCCTAGACCGAAATCCCGGAGGTGGAAACCACTTCCAAGACAGGACCCCGCTAAAACGTTTGGCAACGAGCTCTGAAATCATCAATACAATCATGTTTCTCATGAGTGATAATGCACCCATGATTAACGGCACGTCCCTGTTAATCGACGGTGGTTACGCTGCAAATTAACTAGAAAAAGTGGCCATCGCCGATTTGCGTTTCAGCAATTCATTCCGTTAAATGTTTCTTCACAGTCAGCAACTTATTGGTTTATGATGCATCCCATTTTAATGAGTGTAATAAAAAATAGAGTGCAGAGCAGTTCGATGAGATGCTGAACCTTGTAAAATGTAAAACAAATGAATTTTCAAAATTTTACTTCATGATGATGAGCAAACCGCACGTATTACCTAATACCCACATCTGTTCGTCATAAAACAGGGGATTCTAGCGGTGGCAGTGGCATCATTCGGAACATCATTGGCTGCTAATGTCTGCTTCCCAGTAGTATTATTCACCACGCCACGTGTATGTGCGGATGATGGAACTAAAACGTTGTCGGGTTTACGTTCCCACTTTCCTCCTAAACTGATCCACGTCCAAGAACAACAAAAAGTGGAAGTGCAAATAGCACGATTGTCACTTTTGTCATTGTGAGTCATACCTTACGATGACATCACTCAATGGTAGGAATAAGTCAAAGGAATGGAAAAGTGTATATAAATGTATGGCCATTAACCAAAGTCCGTCCTCTCCGTTAGAAATACATACAAATTAAGTGCATCCAAATGTAACTGCAGCTCTGCCAATTTATATGAAATGCCTATACTATCTATCACAACTCTTGTTTTTTAAGCTTTAAAGCGGTCTCCAACGTGCAGGCGCGCATTTCCTGTGTGTACTTGAACCTGTATTGTGTGAAAAGGGAAAGCACTTTAAATTCAATGCAATTCGCAATGTCTTTGCCGAAATTTTTCGCAATGGTATTAATAGCAAAAAAGTACATCAGACATGAGCAAGGCGATGACAGAAAAGACTGAGCTTACCACCCAAAGAAATCCTTCTACATGTAAATAAATAGAACGCAAAACTTCGTGTCTGCGGCTGAGTATCTGAGAAACGGTCCAATGCGTTGGGAAGTTTGTTTTTGCTTGTTCAAAAGAATAATAATAGTTTCAGAACTTTTACTTTATTATTATAGAGTAGTGTACCATTATACAAAGTTTGTGAAGCGAGAAAAGGCAAGAGCCGTCTGGTTTGCAACTTGCAACATTAAGCATTAAATTGCTTGTCCTCCCTTCTCACCAACTACTATCTGCTACTGCTACTCCTACTATCTCTGTACAAATTGTTTTTGACCGTATTTTTGCCACAGCACATATGTTACAAACTGCAAAATAGAATTTTTGCTGGGCAAAGAGGACTGCTGCTGTATAATAGATTTTTTTTATTTCACCGTCGCATTGCAGTCAGTTCTCATTGCATCTTCATGTCATCATTAAGATTTTTAATAGTATGGTATATTAGAACATCCCGGATAGTAAGCAGGTCGTCGTCGTCGTCGTCGTATGTCGTGTAAAATAGGCATATACTATGTACCTTCTCGAATATCTGCAAACAAACACGATCACGCACGTAGTCCAACAGTATATCCACTTCCCCACAGGCTTCGCATTTTTATTATTTTACTGCGCTCAGGAAAATGCTTACCTTGTAACTGGATGGTGATGTGAAAGGGAGGCAGACGACTCACTCCAAAAAAATTGTCAATGCGAAGTAAAACATTTTTTTAACTTGAATGTCAGTCTAGAAATAATAGAACCTTGACGTTGGTTTCTTTTATCATTACGATATATTAACCTTCGGCAGAAGGAAATACAAGAAAAAAACTCAACTCATCATAGTACATCGACAGAATGACTAAATATTTGGAATGTTAATGGGGTAATAGTGTGAAAAAGAAGAAGCATGTTGATAAGAAAAACGGTTCAAATTTCTTATGTCACCTCTAATACCACAGACATTCAAGTTTTCTTTTCATTACGATATGCTATAAACTCGCCTGGCAGGCACGATAGAGCCGATGCCATAAACCATTTGAAACAATAAAAAAGCTCATTTAGCTATTTGTTATGTATTTGGGATGCCAAATTATGACAGTTGCCAACCTTATCCATAGTCAGCAGTTTGGCAGTACAAATAATTTTTAAAACATTTTTGTTGTAATAATAAATTCAATTCAAGGATGGATGCACTTAATGTGGCGTGGCGATGGATAAAAGTGGATTAATTACCGTTCGTTGGAAGTTACAAGCAACAACCGGATCGCCGGATCGAACTGCATGCTCTACCAAAAATTATGCATAATAACGACCAGTATAGCACGGTTCACTCGAAACGGATGTACTCTCCTTTCCTCATCAAATTACAAAGCACAAACTTGCAAAAAATAAAATATTCCATTCGTCACCTCAACCTAAAACTGCATCATGTCATCATTTCACTAAAAGTTATGTTAAAAACTACCCATAATGCTTCATTTTTTTGTGCAACGTCATTCATCATAAAATAGAATTCTACCGTTTACAAAAATACCTAAATATAATGTTCCGAATATCCCCTACTCCCCAATTCACAAAAGAGTGTAAAAAATAACCAATATTACATGTTTTAGAGCATTAAATGGCACAACATCAGCTTATTAGCACAAATCAGTCCTCTCGTAACACTACAAAATACAAGGAGATATAATATAAAACGATAGCATGACAAACACAAGCGACAACTTTCTCCCGGATACCATGTAATAACACCAACAAACGAACACACACTCTGTGCTATAATTATACTGATGAAACTGATGATTGGTAATATTCTTCTATCCTCTATGCATTCGCTCATATACAGCACAAAGTAGAAACATTCTTTGAAAACAGTCACTACCAACCAATCAACTAGCACATAAAGGTAGGTAGGTGTACAGCAGGTGGAAAAAATGAAGAATTACTGAATACGTAACGCACAGCGAGGGGATTGCTAAGGAATGATATATAGAGTTTGTCTTTTATGTTTGGTCACACGTGAATGAAAACATGAATGGCTATTTGTACAATCAAGCGTACTTCCCTGTCTTACTTACGCCAATCTCGAACCAGAGAGTTGTTTTTTTTGTGATGTATGCGTGCGTACAAAACACATAATATTCCCTTTAAAAGGCACATCCTGCCTGACGATAACTTTACCCAAATAATATTACGTAAAAATGCCTTGGAGTGTTAATGAATATGTATAAGAAAACAATGCAATAGCTTCATAGATACTTAAAAGGAACTATCTGTCTATACAAATGTGTGTGTTTGTTATGTCATCACTAAACCGTCGAATTTAAGGTGCCTAAAACATGCAAAATAGGTAGGTTTTTATGCCCTTAAAATCATTGAAAAAAGGTGCTTAAAAAGGTTCTTATCATC
>JAHZNE010006324.1:0-16595 GCA_027744055.1 Callyntrura sp. NNG-2020
CTTTACATCAAATATTAATATTAATATATGTATAATTCATTGTACTACAATAACTAATTACTTCTCAATCTGCAAAATTTCTATACATCTCTGATTACTTTAAAAATTAATACACTTAAACAACATTATTGATGAATCTTGAAGCAAAAAAACTTAAAGTTTAAACTAAAAACTATTTTAGTTAAAGCCCACGGCCATGTCTGATACGCACTTTATGACTCCCGTGATTTAAGTAGCGACTAATCAGTTGAACCTCCCGGTAGAGTATTGTATCTTTTGTTGTGTCATCCGAGTAACCTAGCATTGACACAAATATATTTAGAAAATACATAAATGAAATTGGCGAAATAGTCAACACGTTTGCATATATTGAAAGTGAAGCGCCCAACGTTAAGAACATGGCGTTGAAGAAGAAGTACCCAAATTTTATAATATAATCCGTCCAGAAAACCTGTTCAACAGAATATAGATAGGGCAACGCACGACATTCCTTCAGAATTTGATACAATAAGTGCGATGACCGACAAGGAGTTATCCTTCCAACGGTAAAGTAATACGTAAACCCAATCGAATCAACGATAAATTGGCCAATCCTTAACACTTTTATAAGACGGCGGTCAGATTTAGCTGATCCGTTCCACCATTCTGATTTGTTTCAAATTATCAACACAAGCATCCCAAATATGATACTAACAAATCTGTAAAATTACTCATACCTCACTTTCGCTATCACAATTAAGCTATAAATTATGTATCACATTTGCACGCAGGCTATGAAACAGAGATTTCAAGTATAACTAATGCTGAACCCTAGGGGGCTCGACCATTCCAGACAAAATAAAACTTTGACTATTAATGAATTAACCAAACCCCCTTTGACAATGTTTTGATGTGAACCACTTCTGAAGGAATATTGTGCGCCATGGAATACCTCATCAGACCTGATGCTGCGTTTTTTCGTCAATTCAATAAACACGTCAGATTGTCGTGCAGCAGCATTATAGCAATGTATCTGCGTCGATTTAAACAAATCTTAAGACATTTCATTTCTATTCTAAGCATTTGTTTTCTAAAAAAATGGAATTCCTTTTGGGGACATCCTCATTTGGCAAATATTTTTCAAATATACACATCTCAGGGTAACATTAGAGGAGTAGCATGGACATTGGTGCACAATACATAAGCCTAGTGATGGATACGCTTTATAAAAAGCAATTGAATTAAATTGGCTAGTTCCGAGACGCTGCAGTTATACAAAACGGAATTTATTTAGGAGACACACCTTAATAGTCTAAACTGAAAGTTTGACACTTTATGTCACCTATAATTACATTTAAATATCAGCACTTTGACTTTAACTTGAAAATACAATTTTAACTTTTGCGGATTTTGCCTATCTTGGCATTGCAAATAAAATATTCATGGGTAAAACGTTGTTTAGAACAATAAGTACTATTTGAACGTTGTATTATTTTAATTGGCGCACATTTAAATAAATAATACTTTCGCTTTAGCAACTTAGCGTTTGTTAAAAATTTATAAATTCGTTCCCGTACTATCTACGTATGTCTTTTCAAGAAATTGTAGCCGCTTTGAAACAATAACGATCCAAGTTAAACCAAACGTAGCAAGTAAATGGTGGGTGGTGTATTGTGTTGTTTCCAGTCCTCGGCAATGTTGGAAAAATGGAATATTTAATTTTATTAATAATTTCATAAACGGTCGCTCTCGGTAAATGTTGGGCATAGTTATAGTTACAAACCAAACTGACTCTCTACTTTGCACAATACATTTTTAAACCGAGCTAAACTTGTCGAAGCAATTTATGGGATAATTAAATACGTAGGTTTGTATGAGTAAATGGTAGTAAACCAGTAATGGCAGGAATTAAAACATTTCCTTATAATAGGTGTCCACATGGCCTTCTTATAGACGCAAATTTTATTCGTAAAAAGTTAAAGCATTAATATTTTATTATTATGAGCCTAAGAGCAGGATTCCGCCAGAATTAATGAAAGCTCTAACCTTAGTAATTTTGCATTTAAAACCTCTGACCGTAGGACTCATACAATTGCTCGACCTCTCAAATGATGCTTTGTAGAAGAATGATAGAATTCATCGGAGTAATTGATAGTGCACAATGCAGGCCTCATCGCAAAATACATGTCTCACTATTATGTCAAATTATTAATGTGCATCATTCATTGAAAAAAATGGTTGTGTTGTTAGTTCCTGGAAAGCATTCATGCGGTTTGAAATACTTTAGAAAAATAAAACTCACAAGAAGCGTTTATTAAACAACCAAACGTTACGATTGGATAGAATTTATTTAAAGTTTGTTCATCCACACGAATGTTTATGAGACAAGGAAGTGGAAGAAAAATCAAAACTTCCAACAAAAGACCTCAAAAAGAGTGCTCCCCTTAAATACCAATACAGCAACATCGATATATATCTTCTAGTGTACTAACCTTGAAGCTAGCCCTCACATTTTACACCCCATACACAAGAAACAAAAATTAATATTGTAAAAGCCGTTTTGCATGTTGTGACTTCTCTCTTATTTTATCAATTATCATATGTACATAATTGTTTTTAATATTTTCTTATTATCGTCTTTAATTAAGATTATTCGCTACATTAGAAAGCTGTATTTGCCATGTCATATTCACATGTAAATATGAAGTATATAAATAAATAGAGTTGCATATTAGTATATTTTAGCATCAGAAAAGCATTACAAAATTCACATCGTTTGTCTGCTGGAATAAATTCATTATGTTTTCAATAGAATTTAACCAATCCAGCAGTAAAATGAATACGTTTTAAGGTCAGAGACTGCTTTCAATTTTGTGTGCTGAAGTATAAACTACAACATCAGTAAAGAAGTATGAAAAAATTAAGTGCAACAGCATCTAAGGCTTGTCCGCCCATCCATTGAATAAAAAATACGTTACGAGTTGAGGTAGTTTGCATGTATGCGCAATATGTATGAAAGTTGGCATAATTTGTAATGTTTCGTTAGCTGAGATCTATGCATTCAATGTATTTTTTAATCCAAAATAATAGAAATTTTTTGTCTCATTTTCGAACCTGTGGTGTTGACAATTTTACGCTCTTCAAGTATAATCAATTAATTGTTGATGTACAAGAATTACCTAACAAACGTTTTACGTCTACATTACTTATCATGTTTCATGTAAAAGGTTTCCTTTCAAAAACACGATGTCAGCAAACTTTTACCTTGCATATAAGTTTTGCTCAAATACCAAGACGGTAAGGAATAAAAATGTAAATTTTACTTAAATTGAAAAATATATTTGGTTAAACTTTCATTTATCTTAGAACATCCTTACATGAACATACAACACTAGTAACCCGCCGGCGGCAAAATGCCCGTCTGTCTCTAGTCACTTGAATGAAGGCACTCGCATCATTTCCTGATGCAACTATAAGCCGTAGCATCCACAACCATAGCGGTAATACTTAGCGACCATCTGATCTTTTAATAATCCGTACAGTAATTACATTGATGCGACAGTTATGAATATATATGAGCAATGCGATATTGCCAACTGCCCGTAAGAACTTTCCAGAAACACCAAGTATATACGATAGACTCCTCAGAGGAAATGATGTTACGTCTACAAACGCAGCTAAAATTAAAATTATCAAAACGGAAAGTTCATTCAGAAGAGTCATTACATATTCATTACATTGCTGTGCTCTGCGCCCATTGCTAAGATTTTTTAGAAATCTGAAGCCGTACGTTTCATCTATAGCCAAAGGGCCTTCCAGAGAGCCATGACACATAGCTGCATGTCTAATACCTTTGGGGTAACTAGCACCTCAAGATCCTAGTAATATACATATAGATATTACATATATACCTTCATATGAAAGGGGAAAGTAAAGCAAAGCGTTTGTAAATTCGCAGTTATGCTTGCTACTTCAGCTATAGAATGTAGAATTTACTACAGTACATACTTAAGAGAAAAAACTTTTAACGATGTGGAAAAAGCCGTCTGTTGGAAGCAAACATATCGAACGTTTTTTGCAAGCATACCCATGATTGTTTATGTTATACGTTTGGTTAAATTTTATAACAGATATATACCTAAAGCATATTCATTTTATGTACTGATAATTTATAAATGTGTTTGTTCAAGCTTTGGAGGTATTCCAGAACTACTGCTTACGATTACATCAAAACAAACACTACAATACCAATGGCATCAGTTTGAATTATAAATGACGGATTGGTGGGTCGGCAAATGTTGATCGTGACTTGTATAAAGTGGCAATGACCTCGCATTGCATTTGATACAACCTTATTTTGCCAAGAAGAAAAACTAAAAATTTCAAAACAGTAAATCAGAAATATTATGAATTTTTCCCCTTTTCGGTGGTTAAAACTTGTAGTATGTGATGACGTGCAGCAAAATATATAAACAATAATATTAGTTATATAAAAATGTATTCGTTTTTACTTACCATATTTTTGCAACGTAATGGCGGAATCTTCCCAAAATTTGACACGTCAGATTAGATGTCGAATCCAGTTATGCTTTCCCTCAATATGTAGAGCATTTGCTAAATCAGCATCACTAAATTATTAGTCTGAAGACACATTTATGTTGTTGTTACACAAAAGCAATGGCTGTAACTTTCTTAATATAACGTCTTAATCATATTACTAGATATAAATATGTACCGAAACTAGATAAATAATGTGAGAAACATGCAAAACATTATGACATTGAAATTCGAGATTTGATTCGTAATCTTAGAATAAATGTGTAATAGCATTGGTGTTCTATTTACCTCGACCGCACAATTTCTGCTGTGGTGTACTTTGTTTGATTTAACATTTTCATTTTAGTGATCACCAAAAATAATTATCAAACTTACTGTTTGGTTAAATGTGAAGTTTTGAAAATTAAAAACTGTCAACTTCTCAAAGTAGTTAGCAGAGCCGAAACCTACACTTATAGGTTGGCATGATTTGAAAAACTTTCTCAACCATTTTTTGTTGCGCTTATGTGTAATGATGTCTGCCGTTCTGTGTAAGACATCCTGAGATTTGACAAAGACATTTCCAAAACTTCCGAATAGAATAAATGAAAATAAGACAGCGTTCAATGAAGTAGAGAGAAACAACATAATTAAGAATATGTTATCTGATGTAATATTACTGCAAATAACCACAGTGAAACCCACGATTTGAAAAAATGCAACATACAAAATAAGGATGTTGATGAATACTGTATGACCTCCGTGATTAAAGTAGCGACCAATCAGTTGAACCTCTCGGTAGAGTATGGCAGCTATTGTTGTGTCATCCGAGTTTTCTAGTATTGATTTAAAGATATTTAGAAAATGTACGAATGACACTGCCGAAATAGTCATCACGTTTGCTGATATTGAAAGTGATACGCCCAAAGTAAAGAATGCAGAATTTAGAACGGAGTACACGAATTTTATAATGTAATCCGTCCAGCAAACCTGTGTTTCAGAATACAGAAAAGGCAACGCACGACATTCCTTTAGCACTTGATACATTAAGTGAGATGAGCGGCAAGGTGTCATCCATCCAACAGTAAAGTAGTACGTAAACCCAAACGAATCAACGATAAATTGGCCAATCCTTAACACTTTTATTAGACGGCGGTCAGATTTAGCGGGTCCATTCCACCATTCTGCATTTTGTTTGAAACAATCAACACAAGCAAACCAATCATGATAAAAACAAGAATTCATAAGAATACTCGTACCTTTAAACCTTTGTGACATTGCCAGATAAGCGTTGAAATATGGCACCCGTTCTTTCCAATAGAAGCGGATGAACAAATGTGACACCCATATCACGAAGACGGTAACGCTCATGAATAAATTGATAAGTTCATATAGATTCCCATTAGGATCATCCTTACTGATACCGTTGTGAACTAAGACTACTTGTAAAATCACAAACAAACAGTATGCGTTTAAGGAGGAGAAGACGGCTAGAAAAGAGTGATATGGTTTTGACGATGGTTCGAAATTGAAAAATTGTTGTTGATTTTCATCCCAGTTGAACCACGTTATTCGAAGATTGGCATATTGCTTAACGCTTTGGATCAAGTTAGGTAAAAAGCAATCACTAGTTAACATTTTGGGATTTTGTTGCAAATGTATTGTGTACTAATATTTTCCTGAACTCCTGAAGCAGTCGAACTGTTTATTGTGAACCACAGGACATAAAATGCCTAACAATATTCGCACGTAGTTTTATTTTGTAGATGCAAAGAAAATGTAGTGACATATCTACTGTAATGAGCAGTTGAGATCAACTGCAGTTTTAGGTGTGAATGTAAAACAATTTGCAGTTTATCTAATCTTGTTTTGTAACCTTATGGATTTTAAATGAAAAATATATTTTGTAGCTTTGCGCTGTGTACTATTGATGTATCGCAAATAGTTTAATAGTATGAGTAGTTGAGTTTAATTCGTGAATGCAGTGAAAATCACGAATAGCAGTTGGGAACACTTGCTCCAGTCGGGGATTTTCCATAAACAAAGCTAAGCTTCTTTTGCAAGCTCGGTTTTTTACCTAAATTATATGATGTGGTGGTTTTGCGCTTGAAGCTGAATATTACACGCCCCACATTTAATCCAACAGTTGTGATTTCTGTCGATATATGAAAAAATACATGTATGTGTTGACATTAATGTCAAGGGTTTATACTTCACAAAGCGGGGAGTGATGGAAAAACTTGACGCAAACATAATGAAATATGCAGCATGTATATATTCTTGGATAACACGACATCGCCTGAAAATTCGTATGACATGATATTCAGCAGGAAAGCGTCAATTTAATAATTTAAGAGTTGAATTATTCTGGCGCTTTATCACTCATAAGAACAAAAGTCACAATTAACTCCTCTTGAACTATTATTTTGATAATAGTCACTCAAAATAAAACTTTGAATAGTATATACAATTCTGGAAAATTGTGTGTCCAGAACCTACATGTTACAACTTCTGTATTACTGTGATTACTTATGAACTCTACACTGCTTCATTTGTACTATACATATTTCAATTAGAGCGTGCATTCTCGCGTTTGTATAATATATTAAATATTACAAATACAAATGCTATTCTAGAGGTAGCAGATACAATTCCATCATCTGAATTTACAAACTATGAGTTGGTAAACACAGTTATGCAAAAACCTATACCTAGTCTGTTAGAAGTATTTTTATGCAAGCAATTAAAACTACAGCAATATTAGTTATCAATTAGAAGTATATAAATTCCCTATATAGGTTTATATTTCCGCCACAATACCATAACAGATATGACAGCGATCAAATAGTTTACATGGTTGTACACAGTGTACCATCATGTATTTCATTAAAGAAGTTTATCCCTAAAGATTAATAAAATGTGGCGGTATCCATAAAATGTCCTTGTTTCAGGTTCTTAAAAGCAATTTAATTAGTTATTAATGACATATCAATACAACAGCACGAAATATTAATACGGTTTCTGCCTTTCACAATAGGTTATGTCAACAAAGTTAATAACATAATGTAATTATTTTCAAAAATATCACTCACATGTAACTGTTACGCAGAGTATTAATAAAATTGTATTTTGAAAGTTTTTGGCAATGATTTGGCAATAACATGTAATTATACGTTAATTGTAATGAAAACCTATAGTTTTGCTTTGTTTTGACTATGTTTTAAAATAAATGCCATAAAGTGATGTGAATGCACCCAGTAAACAATTTAAAAACTGTAGTGATACGCACAGATTCTCCTGAAGTACGTTAACTTAAATTCAGTTAATATAATTATGTGTATAAAAGTCACATATACACAGTAAAATCATTGAATATACTAATCCAAATATATCCAGAGCCATTATTATCTATGCTGCCAATTCCGTTGACGGTATCATACTAAGACTTATTTAAGTTTTTCCATTAAAAAAGCTTATAGCATTATGATACTGTCGTTGGTTCGACATCTCCCAATATTTAATAACAACGCGAAACACGATGAGGGCAAACCATGTTACCCTATTGAACATGGTTTTTATACATAATTTACAATGTGCTGAGTGAATTAAACGGGTGATTTTTAATAGCTACTCATATCTACCCTGATGGACATACTACTCCCGTCCATGTATTACTTAGTTATTACTTAGGGGATTATACCTATACCATTTAACAATATATATAATATAATAATATATAGGACTATATACTATATAGTATCCACAACAGTTGCATTTAAAATCGTAAAAAACAATATAACGTGTTTGTTTGGGGCAGAGTAGTCTAAAATAGGGGCGTGATATGTCATGGAATTTATAATTACATTTAAATATCAGAACCTAAACTCGAACTTGAACATGAAAATGTTGACTTTCAGTGTTTCGTCTGCAGCAACATTGATCAGAAAACATTTATGTGTTTAGAAGAAAAAGTACCATTAACACTACATTATTTTAATTGTCATACGTTTAAATAAATCATAATTACCCTCCAACAATCCAGCGTTGCTTAAATATGTATAAACTCCCAGCTCCAACCAGCTAGTTATATGGTTTCATGAAATTGCAGCTGATCTGAAAACAACGTTTCAAACTAAACCAAAAGTAGCAAACAGAGGGTGGGTGGCGTGTTGCGTCCAGTCTGATAGCTACAATAAAAATGCATTATTTATTAGATTTACAAAAATCAAAACGTAGAATAGTATATTTCTAATACTGAAACGTTGAATATAGTTGCAAGTTCCAAAGTTCCAACTGACTTTCCACTTGTGACATCCCATCTCAAAGATAGTCACGAGTGTTAGGCTGCCTAAGCAAGAATAAATTAGGGGGAAGAATGACTAAAGCTAAAAAATGTAAAAGATCTTGCAAATTTGTAATATATCAAAGGCAGCAGTAAAATGTGACTTTTATTTAAATTATCAAAAAAAGAATTTGTTAAAATACACATTTATGTTTTTATTAGGTACTACCTTATCATATATTAAATTTATATACATATGTAATAGGAATTTGAAAATAGAACAAAGCGTTTATTATTTTGGTACCATCAAATTGTTTGATTATAATAAATTATGCACCTTCTACAGCTTTGTAGAGACAACATGGAAATTGGAGATAATACCAGAGTTAACAATAAAATATTAACCATGCTGAATGGTAGCTTCTGATGGAAACAAAGTTATCAAATGTTTATGCATATATGCCATATGTTTGCTTATGATACTGTACAAGAATTATTAAATATTATAAGCGATGTGCACCGAAAACATTTTCACTTTTTGCATTGATCCATTGTAAATGTATGTTCAAACTTTTGTTTCTGGTTACATCAAAACATACTTTACTATACCCATTGTATCGTTTCAATAATAAATGAGGATTTGATGGGTTGAATGTTGATCGTGACTTTTATAAAGTGGCAATGGCCTCGTATTGCATGTGATATAATTTGAATCTTCCCAAGAGTTGATGCTAAACCTCAACTATTATTTTTTAAATCATTTATTGAGATGCCTGTAACTATGGGTCGGCTTATAACAAAATGTATTAAATATATTACCTGCAGTATTAAGGTTTATGCTTTTCATTTGCAACATACTGCAGTAAAATGGTGGACTAATTATGCTCAAAATTAACATGTACACAATTACGCGTACCCAGGATATGCAGATAAACACAATATTTGGTTTGATTTTTTTTAAATCGGACTTATTCACCACAATACATATGTACTTATGGCTGTGCAAGGGAAAAGGATACAAAGATTTAACTATTGTTTTCTTAATTATATTATCTAAATGCCCCAAAAGAGTGCCTTGTAAAAGTTAATGCTTACTTTTACTGCTCACCAAAAATAATTATCAAACTTACTGTTTGGTTGAATGTAAAGTCTTGAAGGTTAAAAACTGTCAGCTTCTCAAAGTAGTTAGCTGAGCCGAAACCTACACTTATAGTTTGACATAATTTGAAATACCTTCTAAACCACCTTCTAAATACCTTTGTCCACCTTCCGTTTCGCTTATGTGCAAACGTATCTGCCGTTCCGTGTAGGACGTCCTGAGATTTAATAAAAACATTTCAAAAACTTCCGAATAAAATAAATGAAAAAAAACACGGCGTTCATGGACGTGCAAAAAACAACATAATTAAGAATATGTTGTCCACTGTAATATTACTGCATATGACCACAGTGAAGTCAACAATTTGGAAAAATCCAAGATAAAAAATAACACAGTTGATAAGCACTTTATGACTCCCATGATTTAAGTAGCGACCAATCAGTTGAACCACCCGGTAGAGTATGGTAGCTTTTGTTGTGTCATCCGAGTAACCTAGCATTGACACAAATATATTTAGAAAATACATAAATGAAATTGGCGAAATAATCAACACGTTTGCATATATTGAAAGTGAAGCGCCCAACGTTAAGAACATGGCGTTGAAGAAGGAGTACCCGAATTTTATAATATAATCCGTCTAGAAAACCTGTTCTACCGAATATAGACAGGGCAACGCACGACATTCCTTCAGAATTTGATACAATAAATGCGATGACCGACAAGGAGTTATCCATCCAACGGTAAAGTAATACGTAAACCCAATCGAATCAACGATAAATTGGCCAATCCTTAACACTTTTAGTTGTGCTAATTATTATGCTCAATTATGCTCAAAATTAACATGTTGTACACAATTACGCGTACCCAAGATATGCAGATTAACTCAATATTTGGTTTGATTTTTTTTTAAATCGGACTTATTCACCACAATACATATGTACTTATGGCTGTGCAAAGGAAATGGATACAAAGTTTTAACCATTATTTTTTTAATTATATTATCTAAATGCCCCAAAAGAGTGCCTTGTAAAAGTTAATGCATACGTTTACTGCTCACCAAAAATAATTATCAAACTTACTGTTTGGTTAAATGTGAAGTCTTGAAAGTTAAAAACTGTCAACTTCTCAAAGTAGTTGGCAGAGCCAAAACCTACACTTATAGGTTGACATGATTTGAAATACCTTCAAAACCACTTTCGGTTACGCTTATGTGTAAGCATACTTGTCGTTCTGAGTAGGACATCCTGGGATTTGACAAACACATTTCCAAAACTTCCGAATAGAATAAATGAAAAAAAGACGGCGTTCATGGAAGTGGAAAAAAACAACATGACTAAGAATATGTTGTCTACTGTAATATTACTGCAAATTACGACAGTAAAGCCCACGATTTGGAAAAATACAAGATAAAAAATAATAAAATTGATTAATATGTGATGGAATCCATGATTAAAGTAGCGTCCAATCAGTTGAACCTCTCGGTAGAGCATCGCAGCTTTGGTTGTGTCATCCCAGTTCTCTAGCATTGATTCAAAAATATTTAGGAAATGCATAAATGAAACTGGTGAAACAGTCAACACGTTTGCTGATATTGAAAGTGAAAGGCCCAACGTTAAGAACAAGGAGTTGAATACAGAGTATCCGATTTTTATAATGTAATCCGTCCAGTAAACCTTTGTTTCAGAATATAGAAAAGGCAGCGCACGACATTCCTTTAAGATTTGGTGAAGTAAGTGAGATGAGCGGCAAGGAGTTATCCATCCAACAGTAAAGTAATACGCAAATCCAAACGATTCAACGATAAATTGACCAATCATTAACACATTTATAAGACGGCGGTCATATTTAGTGGGTCCATTCCACCATTCTACATTTTGTATAAAATTATCAATTAAAAATTACCAATTATGATCAGAAAACAGAAGTCCGGAAGGCTACTCATACCTTTAAACTTTTGTGACATTCCCAGGAAAGCATTGAGGTATGGCACCTGCTCTATCCAATAGTAGCGGGTAGACAATTGTAGAATCAACATCACGCAGACAGTAACAGACATGAATATGTTAACAAGGTTATATAGATCTCCATTTGGATCATCCTTACTGATGCCGTTGTCAACTAAGATTACTTGTAAAATCACGAGTAGACAATATATATTTACGCAGCAGAAAGCTTTTAGAAAAGAAACATATTGTTTTGACGACTTTTCAAAATTATAAAATTGTTGTTGGTTTTTGTCCCAGTTGTACCACGTCATTCGGAGAATGTCAAATTGAGTGACGCTTCGAATCAAGTTAGGTAAATAGCAATCCCAAGTTAGCATTGTGGAACTTTGTTGCAAATGTATTGTATAATAATGTTTCTCTGAATACCGAAGCCAATCTATTTGTTTGTTGCGCAAAGAGGGACACAGAATGACAAACTGATTTTTACGTAGTTGGGTTTAATTTCGATGATGCAGAGGAGGTCTAGTGAAGTAAGTCCTGTCGAGCTGTTAGGAACAACTATTCCAACTGAGAATCCAGAAAGATTTGGCAGTAATAAACTTTAGCTTGTTTGTGGGTAAATGCTCGGTTTTTGAATTGAATAATTTATTGTTCATCGTCGCAATGGAAGCAGATAGTTACATAGCCAATATTTTTGATAAATTGTGATTTTTGTGGACAAGAACAAAAGTACGTGTTGTCACAGCATATTTTGACATTAATGTCAAGGCGTTAGGTTTCACGAAGCGAGAAGTGGCGGAGAACTTGACACATCCATATTAAAATATGCAACATCTGGCGCGCTGTCACTCATGTGATCATAAGTCACTATTAAACCGTTTTGAATTATTACTTTGAAAGTAGTAACTCACAATATTACATTCTAAATAATAAATATGGATGTCAGAGAAAGCATTTATCGTTCTGAGGAATATTGTTTATGCGAGACCAACATGTTATATAGCAAATTTCGTAACTCTGTGATTACATGTACAACTTTATATTTCAAAAGTTGTATTATCCATATGTTAGTCAGAGCGTGCGTTATTGCTTTTTACATTTTACATATATCTTAAATATTACAAATAAAAATCATATGTTTAGTTTGCATTAACATTTTACCTCTTTCATGTTAATATTTGCAAGTTGGTAAACATAGTTGAGTAAATGAAACTTATGCATTGCTCGTTGCATATAATTAAACCTACCACAAAATGTGGTAACGTTTTCAGTTGAGTATTTGAATATATGCTCCATATTCATTTTTAAAAAATTAGTGAATGTTAATATAAAGCCCATCAAATACTGTACATGATTGTACATGCTTCATCAACATTTTGATCCTTAACCAAACCAAAACAATGTAACTTTCTATATTAAATCGCACCATATCAGCCTCTACCATTAATTTCATTTAGTTATTAATTACGCAGGAGTACCATTGGATGACGTAATAATACAGTGGCTGCGACGTCGGTAATATATAATGCAATGTTTTTCAACTATGACTCACCAGTAAATTTTATTCAGGTGAATAATTGATTTGTTTCTTTCTACTGCTTATTTTTCAGCATGGACGTTGGCATTGGTTAGCGAGTGTTGTTTTTTGATGCTCGTGGAATGGCTAAATTTAAATATTCCTAATACCATGGTTCTATGTTTGAAGCTGAGGGAAACCGACTTGTATAAAAAGCTGATGAGAAGCAACGCAACAGACAATCAGACAAAAATTCGTATATTACAATTTTTATTTTATATGTAATTACGTCTAGTAATAATATTTTCTTATATATGCACGTAGATGCAACTCGGCCGGTGGTGTGCCATCAGCTGATCCACTTTTTTAGTCTGTTTATTAGCTAAACAAGGTACACACAGTATCTATATTAATAATAGTCACTTTGGGAGGTATAAATATCTCCTACACTGTAAGAGGTACAGGTACGAGTTATAACTCATTAGAAAGCCCTTGAGATGAAGATTAAGTAAGCTGTTTGAAACTTTTGGAAATATCCACCAGAGGGCCTTGAGGGATTGACATTTTCGTAATGTATTTAAATACAAATTGACACTATTGACACAGTTCCTTCTGGCATCAACTCCTCCTACAGTTTTTGTCGTAGAACCTTGAGTAAGGTATCGCTGGAAAGCCCATTACTTGTAGATGTGTAATAAGGTTTGCAATCGTGAAAAAAAATCGACAGGGGGGTGTGGGGGGACCCCCCAGATTGAAAAAATAACACCATTTCTGCCCCTTTTTGTATTTTTGAGGAGCACAAACAATATTGATTCTCTGTATTAATGCTACTACTTTTCTTTGTATTTTGGAGGAGCACAAAACAGAATATTGATTCCGAATATAAATTGGACATATTGGGGGTGTGGGGGGCAGAGCACCCCATAATAAAAAATTAACAAAGTACCTGCTTTGTTGTATTTTAGAGGAGCACGACAAAGAATGTTGATTTGAATATAGATAGAATTTATTTGGGGGTTTTTTGTGACAAAGTCCATCACAATTGAATTGAATTTATAATAATAAAAATTACTATGTGAAGTAGTAGTAACTTTTGCACTGTAGGTTGTTAAAATACAGGCAATTGCCCTCTGAAAACTCCTATACCTACAGGTTATAAAAGCTGTTGAGAGTTATCTTCTTGAGAGTTACTTCGCGTCTTTTCTGATGTATATACAGGAGGGTTCAATAATTCCACATGAGCAAGTGACCTCTATCTTCGGTTTGTGCCTTTGTTTCGTACTAATTTAAAGTTTCTATACAAGTGACGTTATAATTGTTGATCACACTGTATGTCAGTGCAATACTGAACCGATTTGAGGTGGTCCAGCGTAGGTGTATACAAGAAGCTAACAAAGTTTTGAAACGTGAAATCGGTTGTTATTCATTCTGTAACTGTGCCAAATGCTTTATTCATTTTATATTTATTACTACAACACCCGTGCTTAAAGATGCACATATACATACTGGTAGCAGAAGCTAAATTACTACACACTAAAATGATTTCTGATTATTTTTACACGTTCAAAACAGAGAATACAAATTCGGATAAATATCACAAATTTAACCTGCGAACCGACAACTTTATATTTCCATAGCAAAGGAACACTACAACAATTGCCTACATATTCCAGTTTTGTTTTCATATGAAACATCGACCTTGTGTACCCATCTCCGGACACTCTTAACTTCTGTTTATTCATACATTCACATTCGTTTTTGCTTTTTCCTAATTTGCCCGTCAGAGAACCACCTAATGTCGTTCCTCTCATATTTTTTCCGCGTGGCATGTACATGATTTGTATTCCATACTGGGGTTTTAGTAGTACCCAACTGAAACAGTTTACTCATTGAAACATGTTTTGCCATGAAGAGTTATGTAGGTCAGATGTGTATCGTATAACAAATACGGTAGTCCTACGACATGAAAACAATCTAGACAATCTTGTACCACATTTTATATCATTGTGTAGTCATGACTAGTGTTGCCGCGATTTCGGTTTCAGTTAAAACCGAAAATCGGTTTCGATTACAGATCAAAAGCGGACCGAAAGCCGACGCCGGTTTCGGTTTCACTGAGAAACCGTAACCGAAACAGGGTTTTCGGTTTTTGCAAAAAGCAAATGCAAATTGTAAGTAACTATAAGGTTTGTAATGTTATGGACAAACTGTTGTTCATGCATGAGTAACAACTACATTTATATTTGTAAAACGACACATGCTAATACTAAGGATACTGCATATACACGACAAATTGAATTAATTGCTATAACCATTCCACATAAAACTTTTGTTTCATTCCCCGCAAATTTTACTTCCTATTTTCAATCAATGCGTTGTCAACTCAACTTTTATAAATACCCCGTATACATATTTGTTTTACTTCCAGTCTTTATTGTTTGAAATTAGATATCAGAGAAAATGTCCTTTAAGTATCATAATATAAACGTCTCATTTTCAAACGAATCTATTAATGTAATGGAGAAAAATTAGGGAAACTATGTATAGCACATCTACAATTAATATTTAGTGCATGTTCCTGGCCTGAATTGCAATATTTATTTACTAAATACACCATATCGGAGTATCATTCAACCATTAACGATTATTTAAGCAAGTTTATGAAAAAACCGTAACCGAAGCCAAAACAGCGGTTTTGAGTGACCGGTTTTGAAAAAAAAACCCGAACCGAGAACTGACAATGAAACCAGGGCAACTCTAGTCATGACAAAAGACTTCATCTGCCGGTCGTGACTTGGGTACATTTTATTAAAAGTTGGTTGTATTTACAAAGATATATTAATGTATGTGATACTTTGTATGGCTGCTGATAACAATATCCTGGCGATACCACTACGCAATTCAAGTATATGATGAGAACATTCTTTCTATATTTAAAATGAACCCATAACATTAATTATTACATCTGTATTTTAAATAAGGAAAAAGCAACTACATAGGTATGTATGCTTTGTAAAACAGGAATATGATAGAGAAAGTGTTTGCACAACACCAAATGCCTGACAGAGATCCAGCTAAGTTATGTGTTGAAAAGTTGTTAACTGAGTACTTACTATTTGTGTTTAGATTGAGTGGTGCGCAGACGACGGGTAGATGATTTGTGGTGTTGGTCGATGTCGTCAATCCTGCCTTGTTCTTTGCAATCCTGGTGTAGCTCAGATGTTTCTTTCTTTTCTG
>JAHZNE010006325.1:0-12789 GCA_027744055.1 Callyntrura sp. NNG-2020
TATATATATCCACATTGCTACAACAAAACAATGACGTGTTTGTTTGATTTACAGGTAATTTGTGATACAACTTTGGTCTTTATTATGGATTACGAATGACGCTCAATGCTAATTTGCATAGGATTTTCTTAATAGAAAAATCTGAAAAAAATATTAATAAAAGGTGACGTTTGAACACAACGCAGTGTACAACCACAATCATTACATAATTTACAGTGAATTTGGCGGATCCCAATAAAATCTACTAGAATGAAATACGCACAGAGAATTTTATGTTGGTCAGATTTTTGTTAGTGTTGCGCAAAAACTAGTCATGGTTAAAAGCAGAAACGTGATCAGTTCTCCTATCGTTTATTCGAGCGAGTTGATATAAGCATGTATATAGTAGTGTGTGGTTCAAAAAACTCATCTTCGTCAGAACCCCAAACAGCTTTGTTGTTCCTTTGCTAAATCATATTCGTTTGAAAAAATGTGCAATTTGTTCATTTCCCAACAGCAATGATTTTTCAGCCATCTCCTATATCACGCCAAGTTGTAAAGGTATAAATGTGAAAAGTTGTTTCACAATCAGCATAATAAATCTGAAACTCCATTCATGCTTGTGCTATCTCACTAAATAAACTGTATCATATCCAGCGGTATGGAACAATACAACGTGAAGATAAAACATGGGATATTGACACACTCGTCGTAACTCTTTGTCTTTACTGCCTCCGTATCACCTATTTTATTTTACCTTCTGAACTAACGATCCCAGAGATAAATATAAATACAAGGCATTGTCCTCGTGGCAAGAACATTTGTTTGAGTGCTAAGACGGCAGTAAATGGTAACATAAACACCATAATGGAACAACTGCCATCATATTTTTTGCTATTATTAGTCTCAAGATGAAAGACATAGATGTTAAGTTTAATGACAGCAAACATCTGCTAGAAAGATGAGAGATCATTAAACATCAAAGAAAATGGAAGTAGCTCAAATTATTGTAACAATGTATGTACTAACAACCTAATTAACGGTCCTGGTGTAATCCAAAGGATTGAGGACGACGTTAGAAAATGCAAAAGTAAATTAATATGAATATGGACGTATTTCACTTCGTTTGATCGTAAATCGTGATGATGAACAAACGTTTACGTAAACTTACAAACAAAATTCGAAAGGAAAGTTGGAGTGATGTGATACTTACGTGCTTTTTTGCAGCGATGCCACTTGGTGAATTTTGTCCAACGGTTTCTAACAGAACACAGACGTCGTAGGTGTAAGTTTTTTCCGGGGAGAAAAACAGTTGTAGACAGTTTTACAGTCATTAACAAATTATCCAGTGTCACACGATGAACAACTAATGAGCCAATCCAGCCAAACTGAAAACCTTTGCTTTGGTGTTAAAAATGGGTAATTTATCGAATATGTTAGATTATTCCACAGCTGAAGCAGCGGTCTTTCTGGGGTCAAAAGAAAATTTGCTTAGCTGCACTTGTTACTTTTACAGAAAAAAATATTTCTACGGAATAAATCTTCGTTTGAGTACTTAACAAGTAAGAAAAATCTTAGAGAACGCTCTTTCCTTTTAGGCAGCACTCACTTCTTTCAAGTGACACGTTTACACAAAAATGCTTTGCATGCATGCCATCGTGCTGTGTCTTCAGAAGTTTCTCAGAGACTACTCGACGATTGCATGACACTCACTAACATCACATCACACAGCTACCATTACAAACTCTATCCACCACAACAGCCTTTTACTACAACCGAAACACTAATACCAACAAACTTACATACGAATCGACATAAAAGATGAGGAGCAAAAGAAAGTGAGAGAGGAAAAACCTTCGTCACAGCAAAGCTACTACTGATATACATTAATACCGTGCGAGGTTGTTTCAGCTGCAAGTTTTTTTTACGTTACACGAGAAGGAAAAAACAAGTGGTGGAGCTCTCTGTCACTCAGTATCTCTGTCTCTGCAAATGTATCTGAAAACACAAACATTTACTTGATTTTGCACACCACTCGCTTGATCATCTCATCCTCTTACACTTTCGCACTTCTCCAGGCGCATTTGATTTTCTACATGAGTGTACATTTATGTGTCATATGCACAGCAGCAAAAACCAACCTCATCTAATCTTGTACGCCATCATGAGAAGTGAAAAAAAATTATGACATGTCTAAAGCCTTACCTGATAAAACCGACATCACTGATGGGGATATGAAAAAATTAAATCAAGTCTTCTCTCTAAATTGAAGCAAAAATGAACGAGAAATTCGCAGACGTGAAGCTAAAGTGTACCGAAAGGAACATGTTGTTGTTGACAGTGATAATGCACATTGCTTACTGTGACACTGCATGCATGAAACTATTCAAAACGACGCTAACATTAAAAGTTGTCGTTTCAAAAGCATTTTGAATGTAGAACTGGAAAACTGGAATACATAGACGCATGTTGATGTTACGGTTATGTTTGGGCAAGTCAAAATTACAATTACACCACCATTTACTCCCGACGGCAAATTTTCTCGGCAGTGGTTGATGATAATGCTGAGTAGATTAGACACAGACACAACGGATGCTCATTAACGCTATCAAATTTTTTATCCCTATATATGTGGACGTGTTTAGTAACAATAAATACTTTCGAGGTATTAGTATGATATGATAAAACATCACAATGCCAGAAGCTTTTGGGCCGCATGGCAAATATACAAAACCAACTTGACTTTTGTGGTATGTCATAATCATAATACGTTGTTACTAGACAAATATAAGATAATCTCCGCGTACGATATATGCTCCTTGTTTACTTGGGTTGTTGTTTGGCTGCTTCCATTTTACACAATGCAATGTACTTTCGATTACAGGCAGTCTTAACAGTAGTGCACTTGTGTGAGTCACTTTCTGTGCTGGGTGTATTCTTTGAAACATGAAGGGCAAATTTTCGAATTTTGGAAGTCAGTAAGTTTCTATTGTTATTTTGAGCATTTCCAGTTTTGTTAAAGATACAGCTGTACATTCATTTTTGATAATATAGATAAAGTGACGGTGTTGGTGTTAGGTAATGAACGACCAACATGAGCTACCTACCTAACTTACACCCACTCTGTTTGTTTTCCGCAGACAGGCCTTACGAAGAATACACAATAATTTCTTATCATGATGATCACGTCACATCAATGTGCCCTGATGTAATGTCAAATACATGCTTGCACACAAAAGAAAGCAACAACTGAGGAAAAGGGAAAGAGCCCAAGTGACTTGCAAAGTATACGTTTCAATCTCCTCAAGGTCCATTCTTCACACAAAGCCAGTAATGGAGCAGACCTCGTGTCATGTCATGAATAGAAATGACTTTCTGTCGTCGGTCGAGAAGGAGAATTGAATGCTCAGTTCTGGTTGTTCTTTCGCCAGAAGCGCGTTGTTGGTAGTAAAAGGTGGTATAGTGATTTTCACCAACAGAATTCTAAGCACACAGTTTTGGCACTCAACATTAACAGTTTGACCGAAAGAATTGAAATAAGGTTTACCTATTTGACAGTATTCCGGGGAATTCTCGTTCCACGAAAGAATGGCAGATTACAAAACTTACCACTGTGAAATAATGATGACGATAAGGCGAGGGATCAAAAGAATTGTAAATAAATAGCATAAAGACCAAATTTGTAGTAGTATCATCAGAGGCACGGAGATAAGAGAAAGTGAAATACATATATATACACAAAATACCGTAGAGGCGTGCTGGCAATGTTGTAGGAAGCTATTGTTACGCTTGGTTTTGGTATAGAATTCATCTATTGTTTTGTGTTTCCCTTTTGTACGGCAAATGGAAAGCTAAGCCCCAACAGACAATATGTTCATTTCCTGTGAGGGATCATTCAAATAGGATGCCATACTAGTATACAAATGATTTCGAAACAAAAAATATTAACCACATTAATCTTCCCATTTAGCCCATGCAAACGTAAAATATGGGAGGTTAAAAACTGATTTTAAGTAAATCATCGTGAACAGACGTCCATTTTGAAGGACCCCAAACGAGAAAAGCACAAAAGCAACCCTGATCTTGCTGTTGGTGTTCAGGGGATATGTCAATACCAAAATAACACAAACACAATATTGTTCGTTCCATAAATAATATCCTTTTCATTTCCGCTCATAACGTTAATTAAAATTAACACAAACACATCAGGCATATTACGAAGCAAGCAACGGAATGTAATTAGAAGCAGGGAGGGATTTAACCGTCATGTCGCAGCCTTTTCGGTGTAAAATATTCTCAGTTTTTAGTTCTGCAGGACGGCTGTATATTTCCGTATTATTGCACTCCAAATTGCGTGCTTGTAGAAACATCCCAATTTTCCACCCAATGCTTCATGTCACATGCTGGAAATAATGGATTCTTGGTGGCAGTATAATGAAGCTCATGGTCGCACAACACCAGAAACGACGAAATCTATATGGCTTGTTTGGAACAGATACACAAAATGTACTTTATGTGATACGATATGCGATGGTAATTAGAGAAACCTCTGTGACATGTCCTGGGAGAAATCACATGACATGGCATATTCAATTTTAAGTCAGTTCAGGGCATATGTAGCCACATTAACTAAATTTTAGTATTACTTTTCTTACTTGTTCACTGATTACTGTCACCCTGCATAATGCACTTATCTCGATATTATACAAATCTTAAAGACAACAAATTTATTAAGTATGGGTTGCTGTACAGTAGCAGAAATATGCAACTGACAAATATACGACGGTGGCATATATAACTACACATGCGATCAGAAATAGAATCTTGTCAATCCTCGTCGTCATGGTAAATGGCAACATGTGTCATGGAATGGTTTGTTCCTAACCAACATGTCATGCCATGACATTTCATTTAAACGCGCTACATGAAGACACCTCTATTTACGGCAATCACTCATTTTCCTAACAGCAACATCCACATGTACATTATGGAATGATACATAAACATAATGAATAAATGAGGACAGGAAGTTTTATGTTGCAGTGTTATGTGAGGCGATAAACAATGATTATAGAGCTTAACTTTGCATTTTTGCTATCTTCTTTCTTAGCTTAGATATGCTTATTATATGCTTATTGTACGTAATGAGTACGCTACCACATTGAAGAAAGCAAATGTGCAACAGTCACAAATGCAGCTCGTGTATATCAATGCCCCTAATGCAAAATTGATGAATTCAAACTATTAATCAATCATTATGATCCCTATTGGTGCTAGTACTAATTTTTGATAGTAATACAGAAATGTCAGACGTGATGTGAAAAGTATACGGTGAAAAATGTTCCTGTATTTCATTATTTGTGGATGTAACTTGATATTCTTCAAGATCAACCTTCATTTTATATGCAAAGTAAACCCTAATAACAAGAACATACAAAAGTGACGAAGTAATGTAGAACTATATTTTCATTCTTTTTCTTTACATGTACAGTACATATCTGTAAAATGGGAACAATTATATTTATCGTCGTTTCCCAATGTACTGAAGACATAATTAGAAAAAATGTTTAAATTGTAGATGACTCCCATTCCTACATAGCCATATGTACAAATATTAAAAACAAAAAATTGGAGAGACACTGTGAGTAGTGCTACATTGTACATTAATAAAATTAATGTTTTAATTAATGAGCAACCCATCACCTGTGAGAGCTTTTATTTTATAAGAGTTTCACCACTGGCGCTTTGCTTGGTTACGATATTACGATTACCACCAACGCTACGAACAGAAAGACCTTTCAGGCAACAGGAAAAGTTCATTCATGCTCTAATGCAAACTTCATTTCATTTGCTTTTTTAATTTACTCTGTTGGCTTTTCTTCCTTACACAACCAAACACGTGTGTGGTCTTTGTCGTCTGTGTATATGTAATTCCTTATTGCCAAATACTTTGTGGTATTTTGCTCACTCACACAATTCTCTAATACGCTTGTATATATAAATAGTAGGCTTATAGTTTATGGTATGTGTGTGAGAGTATTAACGAATGTTAATTTATCAGATTGGTTTTTATATCTGTGGTCCTCCGTCTTCGTCCGTCCGCTGTCAGCATTTATTCTTCTTTTTTTCTCAGTATATAATAATTTTCCCCCAATTGCTATGGCAATCGATGAAAAGGTGAACTTTATATAGCTAACCGTGAGGCAAATTCCTTGTTTGAAGTACAATTTTCCATTATCCATAGATACTTATTTTCATCATTGGGAAATGTGGCACCGATAAATTGCGTAATGACAACAGTACCTCTTCGGGACTTCTGTGGAATACTACTACAATCTGGTTTTAAAGCGGTTTTGTGTATTAAAATGGTTTATAAATATCCTAACGATGCAGCTCAATAACATCTATTGTTAAAAAACAAGTTAGCAATACTACGCTTGTGTAAACCTGCTTTCAAGCAAAGTAAACCTCAAACTTAAAATAACGGCATTGCTACTTTTTATACGCTTACACACTTAATTTACGAAACGTGCTTGTTGCAAAACTCGGTGAGATGTGTTGTGTATTTCTTTGTGTAAGTGTGCGTTGCGTGGGGCCGATGCATTGAGACATGATGTTTCCGTAATCCTTTAGATGGTGATTAGAGAACGGAGAGTTATCATTTGTCGCTGCTTGCTTGCTCTAACATAAAAGAGTGTATATCAAGCCGGTGGTGCTACAGAGGAAAGCATCCTGTTTCCTCATTATTTTCTCTTGTTAGAAATTTCCCCTTCAAATCTCCTTTCCCTTCCTGTCACCGTTGTCTCTGTCATATCGTAATACGCAAGTAAGTGTAATAATATTTGTATACATGCTTACATTCTGGTATTATGCTTCTATTCATTGAGATTGTGTTCCCAAGAAAAAATGTGCTTGTAATGTCTATGAAATGTTAAAAATACTTAAGTTATCCTAACCACAAGCCATTTAACCACAAAGGCAAAAAGAGAAAAGTATACATTAATGGCCGACTGCAAATAGAACTCGCTTGAATTCAGTTTTCGTTTATGAGATCGGGACGTATAGAAAGAGTGGAAATAATATCAGTGTATTTTGTGTTTTTCTATTTGCGAATTGCAGATTTGCGACAGACAAGTGTGAAGCAAGCTGAAAGTGTATTTTTGTTATACCGTTGGTTCACAATGTCTACTTTCCACTTACATTACATTTGACAAGGAAGGAAAGAGAGAAAACAAGAGAAATGTCACAAAAGTTCCAAAATCCCTCTAATTGATCAAATCAATTTAGAAGGCCAGAAAAGATAAAACTCCTACTTACCAATGTACTACATATATACAAAATGTTGCATATACTACGTAAAACGTAACCTTATACTTTATTCACTTTATTGCCTGTCACTCCACAAATAACAAAAAGTTTTACAACGCTAACAGAATCGGCAACGTTGAGCAATGTATTTTGTCGGTCTCCCGCAAATAAACAAATAAAGAAATGAAGTAACGCCTTTGTTCTTTTATTCATTCGTTATGATAAGTCGTCATTTTAGCGCTTTACCTTATTACCCGAGATTACCAGATTATCTTACGTAATCTGTTTTAGTGCATGTGTGTTGTACATCGAATGGCAACGAAAACACTTTCCCACTGTATTTATGCAAGGGTTACACAATACAACTGTGTAAATGTTAATACGGCAGTCTGTGTAATTATGGTAACAATGACAATGAAATGAACAAGTGAAGGGAACTTAACCTTTCAGGAAACGTTGTACTGGCTGCGGCAACCTTAATATTGAGATAAAATGCAAAAAGTATAGGTCAATGATAATCGCAGTAACCCTTTGATTTTTAAATACATTTAGGTTTCCTTTATATGTAACATAAATTGTACCGATCATCATGACCATTACCATTACTTTAGCTTCCAAGTGTGCCAAACTAATTTGTATTTTCCATTGTATGCAACTTCCTGTTGCCGTTGTGATCGTTGCCAAATTTGCGTAATGGTGAATAGCAAAACAGCAACCCTTATTAACGGAAAGATGTATTTGTGTAGTTAATTTGGTAATACTTAATACTTAATTAAATGCTCATATTCGCACCGAAGACAAATAAATCAAGCTCACAGTTAATACTCAAAATGAAATGTATGAAATGAAATACACCCTCTTAACAATAATCTACGCATGAACACACCATACACCGAATACTCAATCTTCATAAAAGTATCAGCTACATGACTGGAAGAATTATAAACTGTTCAAGAGATCTGATGTGTGTCGGCCAGTTACACTATAGTTACAGTTTAATTTTGCACTTGGCACACAATAGAGAAAGAAGACCATAATAGCTACGCTCACTATAGATCCCGAGTTTTCTCTTTTCCCCATTGGGACAAAGCATTATTGTGTTTGTGAATTGTGTCCATAGTCCATACCGACAATGTGCTCCATTGAACTTATAGCACAGTTGAGAGAAACATTTTTCATTCTTATTGCTCAAGCGTCTAACGAGTTGAGCCATAAATTGAATGCTTCGTTTTCTGACAGCCAAATCGTTATCCTTCCTCCCTACAGTGGCTTAATATTTTAAAACGAAAAAATCTTCATTAAAATGATCAAGTAGTGTCACATAACGGTTTGGGACACGTGCAGTTACCGTTACGTCTCTTATCTCACTAATTACGGCGTGTTGTTGAGGTTATTTGTTAGGTGGATTTTGTTAGATGAATACTTATTGTATGATTGTCACGAACAGACACTGGACTAGACTCAAGATTAGACAGAAGCTCTACCGGTGGTGTACTACTTTATCGTGCTTGTTATCTGCAAGTTGATAAAAGGATAAAAATAGTTTTTCCCTTTCTGAATCACATTTTATAACTTCATCATCAGTACCATATCCATATACCATACAAAACCCAAAAACCAACTCACAATGTCATAGATGCCAACGAATACGCTGAACCCTGAAGAGATACGCAGTTTATCATCAATTTGTGGTAGCACAAAGACCCTGGCAATAAAGTTTCGATTACATCTTTTCTACCGTCACTACTTTCTTTTCGTGTACCTGACAAGTGACATTCCCTGAAAAAGTGAAAGTAGCAAATAGAAGTAGGAACATCGTTTGTAGACTTATTCTGAGAAGTGTATTGTTCTTTTCGCTTTCACTTTTACTCTTCATGATTCCCATTCTATGCATGAGCACACTACATTACCAGCTTGGAAGAGCTCTTTGAAATTGTAGGGAACGAACAATAAGTATTGAGCATCCATTGAGTTGTAGCACACTGGAGCGGAAAAGTAATTTGATAAAATTGTGTGCATGTATTCTAGTATATATGGTAGGCGAGGCTTTATTGACATTTTACATAACACGAAAGGGAATAGTCCTTGCATTGGTTTGCTGGAAGGTGTAAAAGAGAAGACAACTGAACGCAAAGCATCTCTATTGACATTTTGTGTTTCAACAAATGTCTATACCACGCAACAAGATGACGGAAGATGTAGTTATAATTAAAATATGGTTCACTATACATATACTTCTTTTTTCACCAAACCGTACTACACTACATATAGCTTTTGGTATATGGTATGCAAATAAGTAATATATACTTCCAAATTAAACGAAGTGGAAAGTATGTCTTTATTTCCAAAAATAATGACTACTGAATTCACGATAACAATACCGACACCGTTATTACAGCGCCTTTGTATGATCACAGAATTATTATACATCCGGTTCTGAAAATTGAGCACATCATCCAATTTATATTATTTGTTGGACAGTCCTTAGTTCAAAGGATTTGATAGTTTTTTCTGCCCATCCTCCAAATGAAAATGTTCCTTGAACCTTCCCCTGTTGCTGCAAAACCTTTGGATACCAGACTTCATCATCAGCAGGCATTTCCAGAAACGGTATTTTATCCCAGCTAAACCAATGGCAAAAGTTGCCTTCGAATGGAACCAGTTGATCGAAAAAGTTCTCAGGATTATGGCTATTTTCTACAGTGTTATTGTAGGGCGGCATTAAATTGGCAAGGTAAACGTATTCGTCGTAAACTGGGGGGTCGTCAAATCGCAACTTGCCAACAAGACTTACATCAGCAAGCATGCATTGAAGGGGCAACGGTATCATAGTTTTGGCCGATTGCAGTAGAGCGTGATGCTTTTCCTGAGTTCTGCTGTTCTCATCATGACACAAAACGGTGTTGTATTCCATTTTACCCAACGGTTTAATAAGTCCAGTGTAACGATCTTTGAAATCCCCAGAGTTCCACTTGCATAATAGGATTTTACACTGATTAGCTTGGCTTTCCAATGATTGGCAAGCGGAAGAATGGATTTCGTTGGATGGAGGGTGAGGGCGAGTAGTACCAGAAGGTAGTATAACGGGTAACACTTGCACGAATATTCCGTCCGGATGTGTTTTATTGACAGCAAAGCTTTCACCATGATTAAATCTGGCCGTGTTTACATGTTGATTGTTTATGATAGACAAAAAAATTCTTCTCATATTTCCATCGTCTAGTAGTGGAAGCGACTTTGCGTAAGAACCTGTTGATGACATATATAACAAAGATTGATGAAAAAAGTAATATCAAACGATAGTATTGCAGAAGAAAAATATTATCGAATTCTACAAAACTCACTGAAAGCTCATGTTTTTTTTTATTATATAAACACTCTCGGCGATAAAAAGGAAATATATTAATAATTATGGAACTTGAAATTTGGTAAACGTAAAACGTAACTAGATGCCTGTTGAACTGATTGCCTTCATAAATAAATAAAAGTTTGGAGCAGCGAAAAGTCAATAACATGTGGCCAGGATGCATGCCCTACTAGTGACAAAAAATTTCAATTGTGATGTACTGGTTTCGTATTAAGTATCAAGTATTGACTTCTCTGATGGCATGGATCATTGAAGAAATACTTCGTTCTTCATAGGAACTTCAGTAATTACAAACTGCTAGTTTGTTTTGTAAGTTTTAAGTAGAACAAAACATGCAATTATACTCTGTATTCTAATCATGTTGGTTTGGTTATCAGCTTAAACAAGCTACAGCTGTAGTCTGCAGTCGTCGCCGTCATGAGCGGTAGTAATCCGTGAGATGATCAAAAAGACTTTAATAATAAATAAACGTCCCAACCTCCTAAAACGTACAGCAAAACAAAGAAAATGAAGCTTCAGTTATACAGCTTAACAATATTATCGATAAAAAATAATAAATCCAGCATAACGACAAATACACGAGTGGCGAAGTGAGAAACCGTAACTGGAGAACCACGAACAAGTTCGCAAATCTCGGTATAATTAAGAATAATTATGCCAGAACTGATGTACCAAATACCATTATATATATTTACCTTTCCATTACGTTTGAGATGTGGTGTGGTCCATACAAACAAGACCATTGAAACATTCAGGTGTCTTTGCCAGAGCCTCTAAAGCAGGAAGATCACAAATAGTGAAAATCAATTATTATCGACTCCCAAAAAGCTGATTTCAAAATATTTTGTTTTTATTGTATCGCTCAAAAATAGACAAACAGACAACGTAAAGGACAATACGTGTTTTCCGCTTTTCCAGTGTAAGTCCAGGACCCGTATTCAGAATGAAAATAACCACCGGGCAAATATGATTTACCCTGTGTTTACACTACCCTTGATTCACAATTTCTTTTTTACCATCACATTTACCCCATTATCATTTTACCACCAGTTTTACCTCTACTTTGTGAATAAGTATATTCTCAAACAGTTTTGCCCACAAAATTACCCCGTTTTTCTACCCTTACCAACAAGCAAGTGTAAATGCAAGGGTAATTCGTTGCGACTTTATAATATAAAGATGTTCAAAGTCATACGTTTTGCCGACTACTTTATCGTTACTTGTTTCAATTAATTTAATATCAAAGCTAATTATTTGTGTTGCTTGTTATAAAAACTTAAAAGTACCAAGGTTCAACAGACCAAGGTCTAAAACATATTTTAGTGAATGGCTGTTCCTTTGTTTGTGCTGAACGACGAGCGACGCCGAGTTTACAAGAGAAGGAAATTATTTGACCATTTAACTGATTTTGAAATACGGAGGCATACAGGTTTAACAGCTAGTGGAGTGAGAAACATTTTGGATGTTTTTGAGCCTCTTACGGGGCAAACAGCCTCAGCTGTTCCACTTGAAACTAAAGTGCTGTGTTTTTTAGCTCATTTACGTTCTGGATCCTTTCAGTGGTGCTTGGGATCGGCAAGTGGCGTTTCTCAACCTACAGTTTCAAGAATAATTAGTAGTTGCGTTGATCTGATCAAAAACTGTCTCCTCCTGTAAGAGGTAAAACTGCTGTAAATGATCCTGGGGAAGATCGAAAAAGCTCCCGTCTGTAATGACGTTAAAATATACTTGACCGCCGTCGTCCGCCTTGACTTGAAAACCGCCGTGATAGCTCACTATCACATCACCCCAGTGGTGGGATTTTACCCTATGGGTTAAACCAACAGATACCCTACCCCAAAAATGATTGGGGTAGGATAAATCATGTGAATTAAGGTTATCCTACCGGGGTACTCTTAGTGTTAAGGGTTGATAATAAACCAAGGGGACCGCAGAATACAGGTCCAGGGGGTTGACTACAAGTGCTAATTTTCACACTCCTTAAAGCTCTTTAATAATGTTATCAATAAACGGGAATCCCGTTTCAATAAGAGCTAACGTCTTGAAGCGGCAATCAAAACAGTATATTTGACCTTTATTTGACCTCTGGAGGTCACCCAGGTCAACCAATAACTGTGAAACTCTACAAAACGCTA
>JAHZNE010006326.1:0-14550 GCA_027744055.1 Callyntrura sp. NNG-2020
TAAGTTTGGTGCCTAACTTATGCAGAAGATTTTACCGATTTCTGCATAAATAATTTGTGTCTCTGCATAATTAAGTATATGTTCTGCATGGCAAAGATTTTCCCAATAAGAAAGTGTACCTTCACCCCTACCACATTTCTTCTTAGCATCTGAAATAATATTTTTCAATGCATAATGGACAAATGGGCTTATTTGCGGTGGAGCATGGTGCTTCCTAGTGAGGGAGAATTTGTATCAAACTGTTTCTACATAGCAGTATTAGCAGTTCACCCATTAGCTGCATTTTAAAAATCCTTTTCATCCCTTGACTTGATTCTAACACTACCAGTGGGTACCATCATTATCCTAGCGAGCAGACACCACAGCAAAATGTTCATTAACCACAACAGCATTTAAACTGTGCAGTGTAATGCTACTACTACTACTACTACTACACTATACCTCATGTGTGCTTTATACCTCATTATTCCTTTTTGTGACACAATACACCGAGACACGAGGCTCATAAATGAATTCGTCACACAGAATAAAGGCTCTTGGCAAAAGGCTCTTTTCCTTTTTCTGATGCAAGAAGAAACTAAATATTTGCATGAGAATTCCTTTGACAATGAAGCCGACTGGAGTAATGTAATTCAGTTGCGGCGCTTATGGTGTTAGTGCCATCAAAATGTGAGCTTGTTTAGGTAGGCATGCATATTTGAGAGAGAAAGCACACTAAGGAAACGGCAAATTTATGATTATATGTGGTTATGTGTAAGAAGATGTAGTTTGCCTTATGTGGATGAAAAGGGCGATTACTATGTGCAGTTTATGTGTTACACCACTATATGTTGCCTACACATGGACACACACAAAGGACAGCGCGTTATAAACTCCTTTCTTTTATCTCTGAGGCCATCAATAAGTTATGCTAAGTTTCTTCCAGAGTCAAGACTAGTAATGTGTTATGGATGGAACCCTCTGTATAAATAACATGTAATAACTGTTAAGATGACAGTTGCTTGCTATCTAAAATGTCTTGTCCTTCAGTTACCTCGGGCTATTTAAAAATAAAGAAATAAATATCGGGGTACAGTATTTCGCAATATCGATGCTGGGGGAAACAGAGATACGTTTTCCATCTACAAGTCCTAATATTTACCACTGACTGTATTACTATTACTTACTAGTTCGATTCGAATGGTTCAAGTTGAGATCCAGGAGAAAATAATACGTCCATTATAAATTCTATACAGAAAGCTAAAGCTGAGCCAATGAATTGGTGGTAGGCCTTCTTTTTATTAGGTTAGTGACAAACCCGTGCAAAATGAACACCGTGTGTCTGTATTCCTTTTTTGTTTCGCTATGCATTTATTTTTTCAGATGGCTAACAGTATATTTCAGTGGAAACGTCCTATTACACTGATTTACGACCGGTAAGTGTGTTACTTTATTATTATTACTTTTGCTGCCACACTCTTCACATTCCCCTTCTCTTCACACGCCCTGTGTTTATTAGAAGCACTCTCGGTTTCGGTTTTACGAGAGCCAGCTTTAGTATACATATATGTATATGCATACATGGAAAGCCTTATCAATGCGAAGTAAAAATTTACGCACGTGTGCACCCAATGGATACTACTACACAAACCATTCCAATTTGGCACAATTTTGTAGAATTGGTAAGTATTTTGCTTTGAAATCACGCAGACTTAAAATTAAATACAAGAAACATGTAAATAAGCCCAGCAAATATGCAATAGGCACATCGTTATAAAAAAGCGGGCTTGTGTCACGTATCATCAATTATGGTACATTCAGTGGATCGTAAACATGACAATCACCGAGACAAATAGAAAGCAATGTGACATAATATACTACAGTCCTTTAGCGAAAAATGAGATTTGTCTTCTTTTCAACTTGTAGTTAGATCTTTACAGCGCTTGTCACTCCCATTCTGTGAATGGCTATATGCGTTTTCCGCTTACTGAAACTGATGTGAGATGCTGCAAGCTAAAACGTCAATAAACAGTATGCATATTTTATGAGCAGAACCAACGCTGTATTTTTAATGCCATTCATTTCTCCTGCGTTACGCGTACAGACAAGTTACGCGTTTTGTGCGAATAATCGGCACACAATGAAGGGTTTGACACAGAAATCTTATGTCGTATAAAAACCATAATGCGTTTATAGTACATTTACATATCGTGTATGTATTTAAACCGTTGTAAACGCAGTAGACATGGTGCGCTATCAAAAATAGGCTACATGAGTCTTAAACCTTTTTTAATCGGATATCACATATAACAGTAATCATATGGTAACAGTTATCTGTAATTAGGAGGAGATTTACATTAAGTTATGTTACAATTGTAATTGATACTAAAATCCAGGTCTACTCCATGTAATTGTCTAAGTTCCATTGTAATCTAACGTGTTGTAGTTACAAAAAAACTTTTTTTTTAACTTTGACTCCATTGCGGACAAACTGGATGATTCAATGTGGTTGAAATTTGATACGCATACCTACATGATGCTATAATCTGTGCATTATTATTTAACGCTATGTTGCTATGTTACAAATTTACCTTAAAAAGTGCAACGTCTTGTTTTGAATCTGTGAGGCTACTTCAGAGTGCCCATGTTGGTGCGGTCACTTTGTTCGTTGAATATGAATTAATAAAGCTTGGCATGGTATAAGTGAACGCGTGCGCGTCGATAAACTTTAGCTCTATTAATGGTAAAATTTAACCGCAAAGACAGTTTACTAAAATTAATTTCCCTTCAGAAGTTACTTAAAAGGCTCCATTTAAATGGTAGCATTTAAATGATAGCAAAAATGCATTTTTAAATTTGGACTGTTCCTAGGACTCCTGGACCTTAGTACAGTATTCCGGATATCGTGCTCATGAATGCTTGACGGACGTCGGACGGAAACTTACATACAAGTAGAGATGAGAGTGCCTCTTGAAAGGCTATTACCTAATTAAATGATAACCACAGTACAAAAATATGTACACCTATATTAATGCTTCCGTTTTTTACAACATGATTCCTTCCTCTGCACAAGCTGTCTGTCCGTTTAGTCGGTAGTGAATGCAATATGAATATGAAAGCGACTTTTGAACTTTTGTTTCCCTCAATCAATAGCCAAGCAGTGTAGCTTAGACGAGTATGTCGTCAAACCAAGTAACATAAGTCACACCCCAAGGCTACGGGCAACATAGCGGTCGCATTTAAACCATTAAAAGTATCCCAATTTTGCTTTATTCATACGACGTTTTTAAACATTATACGTTTATATATTGTCCAGCTTGTAACTTCAAAATTTACTACTGTTAGAACTTATTGGAATAGAAGAATGAATGACATAAGCAATTTTCACTAATAAGAGCTATTAATACCACCTACCTGAGATTCTCCAGGTGAAAGAAAACTATAGATTGTCTTCACCTGGATTGTTATTTATCAATACAGCCCAGTTTAAATTATGGTGTGAAGGCATCTATTAAATACACAAGCTATGTCGATTGGTCCTTGTTTGTGTCACTATTGACCCTAATTTTTAAAGTACTTCTTTCATTTACAAAACTTCACACGAATTAATTGCGTTAAAATGAGATTTCAGGCAATCGCATTAGTAAGTCATTCATTGTCGTGAATTTAGTTAACCAATCAACAGTTATTCCTAGTAATGTTTGAATGATGGAAAGCATTTGGTATAGCGTTGTACCGGTTTATTGGTGTGGTGATATCTCCGTCTCAGTCAGCCAACGGGGAAAAGTGTTCATAAGATCACATGCAACACGAACATGACTACTACTCTTATACTTTATCCTTCACCATATTCACGACAAAATATTGATTTAAGAAAAAACAGAAAATCGAGGTATGTAGTATGTACACGCAAAAGTAACAAAAAGTGGAAAAAGCTTTTATACAATGAAATTTCCTTTGGACCATGACTAGGGTAAAAATGGAGGAGAGAAAAACCTTAAAGCGCCAAAAGCTACAAAAAAATCTTGACATAACACAGTGTTCCTGACTTGACTATTGCTACCTATCTCAGGATACTTCTTTTTTCAGCAAATATTTTTTGTTGTCATAGGCAAATAATATCTCGGCGGAAGAAGAAAGCCTCCTCTCGTTACACATGCTGCTGTGCATCTCATTTAAGGAAATATGTTTCAAATTCTAAGAAATCCATCAAAAGAAAAAAGTAACTTATTGCGTTTAGTTTACTTTAAGCCGTAAAATTTCGACAGTACACCGACAGCAGTTCATACCAGCTTGATTTTTTTAGAAGAGATCGTATTGGATGAAGTAAACGGAAAACAGTATATTTCCAACTCCGGTGTTGTAATAAGTTTACCGGTTTTTGATAAAATTTTACGGGGTAAAAAGTAAATAGAGGAGAGCTATTGGAGGCACAATTTAGTTTTATTTGTTCATTGGCTTAGTACAGCAAACTTGTAACTTTCCCCTGTCCAGGTATTTGATATTCTCGCCTGTCCACCTTCATTCTTTTTTTTAAGAGAAGAAGGCACAAATAATGAATGGAAATGAAGCAATATATTTGTAGCATTATGTACGATATAACAGCATTGTCGAAAATCAACTACTCTGAAAATAAAATGCTGCATAGTGCGACTGTAGTTCTGACTTCCGATAACTTGATTGTAAGCTTCTGTTATTTTATTGTTGTTAGAAAGTGATCCTAAAGTATGATTTCCGCTGGTAGAAATGGTAACAGCAAACTGAGGATGGTACTAGTGCACATGCATGAAATCCTCTTGTCCCATAACTGTCTACTTTGCTTTGTTCCTACACATCACCTAACCTCCCACACCATAAGTCTAGTTCATATCCGAACATCCCTCAACAATACATATTTTCCCTGCTGCTGTGCTGTCAGTTCCAGAAATGTAAACGGATGGCAAATTTATTTACCTACATGAAAAAAGCTTACTTTTACTTCTTGTGCTTCAACAAGCAACATTATCATTTAATAATCTAAACTGGGTTTAGTACCTCATGCAGATTTTGAGAATAGTGCTTCGCCAGAAAAATAATATCTGTTCTCTACTTACCATTATTCACTTCTTCTCTTCATCATCTTGTTGGAAACTTTTCTTCCCCAAGATGTACTTCTGTACTAAATTTTCCGATTTCATTTTAGTTTTTCACTTTCTCCTCAAAATATTCGTAATACACATACCTAACAAGGAACGTGTACACGTACATTTTATTTATATTTTGGTTGGCTTCCCTCTTGGGAGGAAGAAATATTACATGAACTTGATATATGTATACTTTTGTGCTTTTCCCTTTTTCTTGACAGAGACAAGCAAAAATGATGTTCTATATGATCATTTTTTGTAATCTAAATTCTCCGACAATAGCCCCTTTCTGTTAGCTTTATGCAATGTGAAATTCATGCTTCTTTGATTTTCAATTATATTTTACTGTCACTCACTACCATACACCTAATCATACATCCCCTCCGATTTTATAAGTTCGTACCGTCACTACTAATACGTTTTCTATTCAACGTACTACCATATATACATACCCTTCCTCATTTTTCAATAATGTACATCCAATTTACCGTCCAAATTGAAATAGCTTCAAAAGGTAGGAGCTATTGCCAAACCAGTGCTGCTGCCAGCGTTACCGCGAATAAATCAAACACCAAATTTTCATTCCGGAGGACTGCCGGAATTAGAGATGTCTCATCAAACCTCGCAGTCACGATATAATAGAATGGGGAAAGTATGCTAGGAGAAAGTACAAACCAAATACCATTATAAAAAAGGCAGGTATAACACTGTAAAAAACGCCGAGAGGATCTTGTTCAACTTCAGCTTTCCATTTCCGGAAAGCATCCCTCCACCAGGTTGGTTTCTTTCATGGAGAAACAACATGAGCATAGGAAAAGGACAAGTTTAAGCACCATCCTTCTTATATATAACTTCCTCTTCAATCATTCTTTTCAATATTTGTGGAAAATCCTTTTATGTGAACAACAATAAAATGGTTGGTTGAATGAGGATAATGATGGGAGCATCTAGTCGCCTTGTGTAACAATAGAACATGGTAAGTCAAGAGCAAAAAAGCAAGAGAAAAATGTAAAAGACGTATTCGTTCGTACATTATTGGAAACGTGCATGTCGCGGTATCCCAGACAATGCAGTTCCTAAACCAGATAAACTTTCAGGTAGGTGCTCTTTTGGAAAGTTGGAAGCGTAGAGTGTAATCGTTAAAAAATATTTCGAGCATGTCGGTTATGGATATATGTAGACACTATGAAACGCTACCAACAGGATGTAATATGGTTTACCTTATTGACGGTAAGTTGTGTGCTCAATGATGAAAATATAAAAACCGTCAAGAACAACAACGGCGACTTGGCAAGTGGGAGAAAAGCGTGAGGCCATTTGAAAAGTAACACTTATTTGTTTGAAATTTTATATTTATCAGCCAACGCTCTTTGTGATGATGCTACTGGACGGAAGAACATCAAACACAACTTTACGCTCACTGCTACTGCCATTACCAGAGTAATGATAAAACAGGAGGTGAAAAGCCATTTCCAATTTTCTATCAACTCATAATGACGGTATGTTTGGATATTTTTACGCGCCTCAGACTGCAGTAGCAGCTCTAAACTAGCAGACAGGAAATCGCGGAAATCCGGTGGTAGGAAAAGGAGAAGAGGCAATCACCACTCACTACTTACCACTACCGTATATCTACTACCTTGGGTGTTTCCAGGACTGTATGACCGTGGTGATAGATAACTATCATGAGCAATAAACGAAGTTTACGATGCACATATTACCAAGTACTTATACTACAAGAGTCAAAAGTACCCCCCCTCCACTTTTGGGTGCATGTCCATGAAGTACAGCATCAAAATAATGTCATCATAAAATCGTGTACCATAATTTTTGTCATGCTTTTTTATTACGATCCATTGCTCATAAAAAATTTATTCCACGGCTTTGCTTGTAATAGTTTTACGGCAGACTATAAATTTTAATTGCTTTTGTATTTGAGTGAATGAATGTTCCAACTATAAAACTGGAATGGGAGAAAGCGAGAAATCACTGTCTTCAGTTAGGTTGTTCAACTTTTCTGGCACTGCCATTTCTTTGAACTTGCTGCCCATTTTTTAATACTGACGAGGCGGATTACTTTCAACAATTAAATGTGCTGTTACTTATCATGTGGCGAAACTCCAGCTTTATATTTATAGTCGCAGAGAGATATTAAGATTCCCACTGATTCAACGTTTTACGACTAGACTCAATGTTTTTTTTCAATTTTGTTTTAAGTCTCGAAACGTAAAAGCACTGCTCCACATAGAGACATAATGACATACGTATTAAATTGCTAATGCACATTTTTTTTTACTATAGTATCCGTCTTACCATTCCTTTGTGTCTTTCCATTTATTCGTAGTAGTATACTTCCCATACTTCTAATTAAACCGTGTAGAACTAAATTTAGTATGAAGGTCACACGCTATTCCTTAGCTATACACTCGCCAAGGTTCCACTCGGTCCATTTTTCAGTGTGTTGAGTGCGAAGAGTGCGTTTAACACGTTAATGGTTGTTGCGATGCATTTTTCCCAAGTTAATTAGTTGACTAATAAATTAATGCAATGCATCACCTGTCAATTCTGCCTACTGTTACTGTGAGTAATAACCAGAGAGGCGGTGGAAATAAAAGGATTATGTGGTCACTTGTTGTATGATAAAAAAAAAGTATTCCAAAAATCAATAGTGAAAAAATAAATGGCTAAATTTTTACATTTTGTCAAGGGAAAAAGGAAGTATTGGTTTTTCTACCCGTCATTTTCTTCGCTTTAGTTCTACATGTCATAGTGTCACGGTTTATTATTATTGGGGTTGTAAACTCATGAGACATAACAAAACTTGACGAAAAAATGACACACATAATATGTACCATTACAACCCATTTTGCTTACTAACTTTTACCATTAATAATAACACTGCCATTTCGCTGAGGAATCGGCTTACCTATTTCTTTTCTGCAAAAATTAAAAAAGGTGTAAAAGAAATTTGGCTTTCATACTTAAAATGCTAAAATGTAACGTAATAATCATGAGCGCACAAAGCTGCCGTAATGGGTTCTATAAACCTCCTTTCATTTCGTTCGCTTTCCCCCACCTCCACCATTACATAGTAAATTATCAAGAGCATCATCATCGTCATAATTTCTTCTCACAGCACTAATAGCGCTGCCTCAAGGAAAAGCACTATTGTAGTTGCCGAGCACACCTAGCAGTGCAACTACTAAATGGTATCGCCACTACAACAAAGCCTTCATTGTTCATTATTCTTCTTTTCTTACATTCTAACAGCTTCCGGAGAAAAGATAATAATAACAAACAGAATAGTAGATTAGATGATGGAGCGTAATATTCTTGAAGCAAAAATATGAACAATACATATCCCCCACCAACTCCTCCACGTCAACTTCCTCTTTAGGTTTCTTAGACTAATACGTTACTTTACAAAGAATGATGTTATTCGTACGAGGGAGAAAGGGAGAGCACGACCAAGGCCGTACGATGATAATAAATTGTGTTGCCACCTAAAATATGCAGCGTTGTTTGTGTGCCAGTCTGCACGCCCAACATTTTGAAGACCTGGAGAACGGTGAGGATACATGTAGGTGGATGACGGTGGTGATGATAATGGCATTACCGGAAGAAAATTAACTTATTTCAGGTACTTGTTTTCCATAAAAATGACTACTATATTACACATGAGGCCTTTACGACTCAGTTCACAGATGTACCTGACTACAAACTAATGCTTATATGTGCTATTATTAAGTACCTTCAGTGCTGCTGCTCTCTAATGCTCCAGCTACCACCCTTGTCGACTAAAATGACTATATCGTCGTGAAAGCATATTTCTGGGGGGTATTCGCACGCTCATGTCATGAGCAGCCCGACACAGTTCTTTTTTCCCATTTTCGCGTAAAATGGGCTCTAACAACTGTTCCTTCATTCATGTCTCTTAAATCATAATAATAACCGTGAAGTATGACACATGATGTGGGGCATACTTAAATTTACGTTGAATAAGAGCTTCCTCTATTACTCCTATTTTCACATAATTTTTTCTGCAGGAATCACAAAATACGCATATTAAAAATGAAAAAGCTTATACATATGTAAGGCATCTTTTTCAGAAGGTTTAGCCGTAGTTGTAGTAGCAGTAGTACTATAGCAGCAGTAAAGCATAAAGACCTTTAAAGACCATAGTTAAAATGTTACGACCAAGCGTGCGGGAAAGGAAAAAGGGAAACAAGAAAAAGACCGTACAGTTACGCTCGAATGAATTGCGAACATGTGTATTATGTCCAAAATGTGAGGCAGCATTTTTGATTCTGCTGTGAAGTGGGTGAAAAAGCATTTCATTTTGCTATTGCTGTCCCTCCACATTTTTTCTTCTCACTCCTTCAGTCAGTCAGCCCTTTCCGTTTATTTGCAACAAAAAATGACTTTCCTTTTCACTGTTACTTTTTGGGTAGCGGTATTATTTTTCCTGGTAGCAATTTTTACTGTTACATTACCACCCCTGACAGTGCACGAAGAGAAGTTGGGCATTTGTTAGGGAGAATAAAGTATGCGAGCTGTTTGGTGTATAAACCACATACAAACTTCAGTCTAATTGCACTTCTAACAAGATTCATTTAAAATTAAGATAGGACAAACTTGAACACAAGGAGGCCATTTAATTCATCTGTTCTGCATTATTCTCACTTGATTTCTCTATGGTAAAGTTTTCACAGTCAGTCCTAGTGTTTTTACTACAATTAAAGTTGTCACAAGTACCACTAATTAATCCAGTGCTATAGTAGTAGTAAAACTTGCAATTTCTAAACTCCCTTTGCCTCATACATTTACATCATTCCACAATTTTGGTAGTGGCAGTAGAAATTAAAGAAATGTTACGCGTACGCCCCACCAAAATTAAGCGCTAACAACTAGTCTAAAACAATGCATTCATTGTGCTTTGCTATTCCAGGTATTTACAACTGAATATTTAAGGAACTAAATGTAACGACGTGTATGAATATTTACCCCGTAGTTACCTTGAAAGTTTCTTCTATTCGATTGGATTCGATAAATGCAACGCAGAGTTGTAGATTTTATGCTGAAGGTTGAATGAGTTAACAATCTACACGGTTATTTAAGTAGGTGCACTGATACTTATGTGCTGTCATACATGTACATGTGTAACTGCTTTTCTCTCTTTCACTAACAAGTAGAGTTACTGCGGTGGTCCGATCTCGGGTATGTTACTGGGTCGTACTACTTGTTAGCGAAATAAATATATTCTTCTTTAATCCTATGTTGTTTATGTTCTTTCACTCGAACTTTGGAAGGAGTCGTAAAGCATCGTGTGTATACATACATTATTGGTGTTTCTATATTTCGACTTACAATTTTCATATGTCAACTAGATTTGGTTACAGGCATCAAAAGCTCTGCTTCTGTGAATTTTCTGCATTCTTACAGGCCCACCAGATATTTCGATTCATGACAACCCAATCTTTCGTTCCAATTCCTTCATTTCAGTTTCAGACATTGTACATCAAGCCATTACATAGTCAAATGCTTCTCTACAGAGTTACAGAAACCGTTGACAACAAAGAAACATACCTTCATGACAAAATTGTTTTAAATTTACAATATAATATTTTTATATAAAGTTGATACAAATTGCATCCTTTCTAATAGCCAGCTATCTATTATTTTTTAAATTACAAACTTTGTACGCTATGTGCATTATGATATACACGAATATTATTTCTAATATAATTAACAACATTTAAATTTTGGGAAAATAAGACTAAAGGTTAGAGAAGAAGTGGGGTGCCAGGTTTTAATATACACACTGTCGCAACTAAGTTTTAAGTACGGACAAAAGTAGTGATTAGTTCTCAAATAGTAGGACCAAAATGCATAATGAAAAACTTCACCCACCCACACACATCATTTTGAAGGTATCCTAAAGGTATATTCTCTTAATATTTTGCTTGCTTTTTGTAAGTCATTTGGGCACAAAAATGTCATCTGGAAGTAAATAATTTAGCTATTTTGCATGGATTAGATAGATAGTCCAGAGAATTTTGCTTCCAAAATTAGCCAAACACATATTAGGTTTTGGTGTGACGTACGCTGGAAGAATTTATCTATTTTTAGATCAATTTGTTGTTACTCAGCTGATATTTTTTTAAATATGAGATATTCATCTATGATAACGGCTTTTGATATTGTATATAATGTGTGCATCGATAATGGGTTGAATCAACCCATTCCATAAACTTTACAAACATTAATAAATTAGGCTTTCCTAGCGGTTACAGTGGCTGCGTTCTTATTCTGACAATGTTTGATGCTTTAGTTACATCTACTATGTTCGAGCAGAATTTTCTGTAAACACTTACAAAAACATGGTTACCAATAATGGCCACAGACACAGTAAAAGTACAGTTAATTACTGGTGCATACCAGTTATGGAACAAACATCATATTAGTAAAGAATGTTTTACAGAACTGTGAGTTATATATCCGAATGGATACTTTTACACCAACGAAAACATCAGATTCAATTGATATCAAAACTGGGATCCGCGAGAATGATTCAGGGCGAAAGTCGGGGTGCATCCCATCTCTCGAATAGTTAATAAAGGTGTAGCACTACTGTAAAGAAGACGTTCATTTTATATCGTTGTAACAATGCATGTGTTATATACTATATTCTGTAAATTCAACAGGCCTGAATCAGATTTACATTATCGCTTGACCAACCAGGAAAATACACTTGTTAGTTGTACTATTCTCTGTACTTCCTCTGTTCTTGTATTCGTTGAACAAATATGTACATATCAGCGTCAGCATGTACTATTATCATTTAATTGCCTTGCTCCTAATAATATATGCGCCCGTTACCATTACAAACATGCCGTCGCGGTAGTTTAAAATGAAAAATGATTTGTAGTGATATAGATGAAACGCCCATCATGTAATGGCTAGAGTGCGATTTTTTAAGATTTTGTGTATCTTACAGATAGGAATACTAATCATACGAAATTATCAGTATGTTCTCGATTGATTGACAAATTACTTTAGGATTTTTTTTGTTCAACACGCTAGCACAAGTTTGAATAATTTACTGTTTAATTCCTGACTGTACATCAGTCCAATACGCATGTGTTCCAGTTTTATACATAAAAGTATCGTTTCTGGTGTCATTTGTGACGTCCGGGTGTAAAGACTTTTAAATTTCTCAAAACCCAATACACAAAAAATTCAATTACGACGCATATGCTAATACAGGATGAGTAAAGATTTTATTATTCGATTGAATTTTACCAGCTAGTACTTCACAAGTAGTAGTCGAATGCAGCTTCAGTTTTTAAAATTCTAATTTATCAGATTGGCAGACGTAAATTGGCCATATAAAAATTCTTTAGAACGCTTGGGTTCCACAAAAAATGTTTTTCATTTTTTCATAGTCTAAATTTAGATTAGCTTGTTATCAATAAATTGAATAAAAACTCCTAATTTAGTGTTAGGTTTTTAGTAATACTTATATGCTAATGTTGCATATTTTATTTTATTTTATAGGCATATTCGCTGCAAAAGTGCAAAATTTAAAAGTAGGATTTTAACTGTCTAAAAATCGCATTCTAGTGATAACTGAAAATAAGTACCTTGGTTGTTGTATTTGAGTGGACGTGGCAAACGAGCAAAACCGACTAACGCACTCACACCCGCAGCTATTTATACATTTTCAAGTTGTTTCCCTAATACCCCTGGTAATGGAAGCAAATATGCATGTAACTGGAAGTGTAAAACCACCATCTCACTAGTCTATACTTGGGAACAAAATTCAACATCAATAAAAAACCTTCCAATCACGAGCAAAAAATCGGAAATACTACACAAACGGGGGAGTAGTTATCCGAATAATACTCCAGCTGTTGTGACACATATCAGTCTCTTTTATTATTGGCTCCACCATTGGAAATAGTGAAAATGCACTTTTCCTGTCACAGACATGGGTTGTTGATAAAGTCAGCCAGCAACATTTGCGAGCACACAGACCGGTAACAGAAAAAAAGTAGCGCGTTCCTCGATTTTACCGAAACAAGGCAATAATACTTGATAGTCGAGAACAGAGTATGTTCATTTTATATTCCACTACCTTGGAAAATAGAACCACGCTTCTGTCCATTACTACTACAAGGCTTTGATAGATGCTCGCGTGAGATGGACGCAATAAAACGTAGACGTTGAAACGACAGCCGTAAAATAGCCCCGCACAGGTAATAAAACAAGCAGCTGAGCCACCGAACTTTTATTTTTCGTAGTTTATCATCCATCTCCACCGATCCTAAGAGAAAAGGTGACTCGGAGAAATTCAGGTGAACGGAAAACTTTAACGGTGGCAGAATGAGGGAAAGCTGTTGACACATTGTCGTTATAATACCTTTCATGAGGGTTGACGGTGTGACTTTGAGAAAAGCCGTGTAGGAAGGAACACACCCAACCTATGACTAATGTGAGCGGCTGGTAAACGATGACATCGACACATAATGGTACCCTGAGCCAAAAGAGAGTCATATGTATCCTTATAGTATTTCTACTTATGGGACAACAGTTTTGAGTATCTGTAGTTGTTGACTGCGTTAAGGTAATAGTAACGTTAACGCTATTGGGTTAAGTAAAGCTAAAAAATAAAATAAAACTTCAAAGGTGCCTAGGTACATCTGCAGTAGTGTTTCTGCTCAAATAAAGGCATAAGCTAAGACACACATTTTTCGTATTTTATACTACAGCTTTTAATTACAAAACAATGCATAGACTTTCTGAAAAGAAGGGAACATGACAATTAGCATAAATCGGGTCAAATTCATTTTGATAGATCCCCGCACACCTGAGAGCACTGAATCCAACTTTTCTTTCCCCCAAAGTTTTAAGACGTATGCTTTAAAAAAACTTATGGTGTCCCCATGCTCAACGACATATATTTTTTGTCGTTGTCATTGTGAACCGTGCATTGATTATATTTATGAATAATCTGCAATTCCCTGGCGAAAAAGTGTTGTTCGCTTTAGCAGTCAGACAGTCACCTCAGTTTTCGTAAGATGTGACATGCTATTGAAGAAGTTTGGTAAGGATTTAAAGTTTTAGTATTCCTAAATTTCATACAATATATGTTTCCAGCCTTGTATCATTTTCAAACGGTTATTACGTATTACGGTAAATTATGTTCTTTTTTTATCCCTTTACAGTCACAAATGACCACTTGTGAGGTTGAAGTGCTTCAAGTTTGCTCAGCGGGATATCCATTTACTTGATAATATTTTCATCGTAAAATCTTTCAGACGCTTTAATATACCACATTCTTTCTTATTCTGTATTTGATTTGTAAAGCATTCCTCTTTACTCGTCTCATCCCTAATAAGTGTATACCCACTCTACTTTTCATTGTACTATATTTCTGTAAAAAAAA
>JAHZNE010006327.1:0-22453 GCA_027744055.1 Callyntrura sp. NNG-2020
ATCATCGTCATCATCATCCTTGAAAATGTATGCATCCCCCTTGTTCACAGTTAGTCTTAATAACTTTTGGTGTATAACAATCATTTTCCAAAAAGAATATGCTGACTGACTCTGACTACGCCACTGTTGACTATACCTAAATGGACAAAAGGGAAATACTCCATAGTAGTAAAATGTGCATGTTGCGTTCCATTCTCAGTATCCAAACTCAAGGACAAACTTTGTTCGAGATTCCTTTCATAATTTTAGTAGTCTCGGAATACTTGTGTGCACACGACGAGATAATGCATGCTTTCCGAAATATTCGACGTATTCATCCTCTTCGAATGATGCCATTTCATGTTTACGACCTTTTTCCACCAGTATAGTACCTACCTATATGTGTTCAACATAACATGTTCAACATAACAGAAAAGAAGAAAAAGAATGAAATATTCTTGACAGTTCCTTCTCGTTGTTGGTACCAAAAATCGAAAGGAAATTGAAGAACCGTTGTTCTGTAAAGTGAAATTGGTGGTGTGATGCTCAAAGAAGAGAAAATTTTCCCAATGCAGAAATGTAATTCCCTGGCAAAAGTACCCGTAAGCTTCTTTTCATGCACACGTATCTAAATATGCAAATGAAAGAATTCACGTCAGAATGAGAATACGACTTGAAGAAGGTCTCTCTCGCTGCTGCTACCAGAGAGAAAAATCTCTTTGCCTCATTTAAATATTTTTTTGGAGATGAAACATCAACGCTGGTAGCGAGCCCCCTAGTTCTACGATTGTTATGCGAGTCTTGAAAAGCAGAACGATTCACTTTGGACAGAAATTGTCTCGTAAATAAATATATACATTTTTTTAGAAGAAAGCCTCTTGAGGGAAGACTGACAACTGGACTAATCTAGCAAGCTGGGCTCTTTTGGAGAATAAAAATTTCTTGCTGAGACGTCGTCGTGTAATTATATTTATGCAATTAACGAAAACCTTATTTAATTAAAGTCGACCAGTGGAATCGTCGTGGTACAAACGGGAAAAAGTTAATAATTGAAAACGTCTTAAAAATGGTTCAGTTTTTGCCACTGTTTGGACGTCAAGCCGTTCCGTGCTTGGAGTATTACACAATATTGTACATGGTAGGAGACGAAAATGATAGTTTTTTGGTTTTTGAACTGTTATTATGTGGGAGCATGTTGTACATGCTATTTTACATGAAAATTGTTGTGTATTATTTTTAATTATTTGGTTTGTTTATGCAGTTGTTAATCGTCACGCAGATGATGTTGGATGCCGCCTACTTCCAGTCTATTATTGTTACAAATACGGGGCCCGAGTCGGTGGAAAAATTTAGTTAGTAGTAACAATATATATTACTCACAGTAGTATAATTTCAGAAGTGTCCGCGTCTTTTGTTATAATTTTGTAGATTTTCAGCAATGCTGGTATTTGGCGTTACAATATTTGTTATGTTTGCCGTTATCATTATCATTCCACCGTTATTCCCATTTCGTTTATTATTATTATACAGGTTTGTACCAATGCATCATCATTCCTGCACATTGCCTCCAATCCACGCTTCAATTTTTCTTTGGATTCGACCTGTACAAGGCTACCGTTAAGGTACTTCCCGAAAATTTATTTTATTCTTGGGATTTTATTTTTATTACCTAGATGAAATGGTTTTTTTTGTATTTATAACTCTCTAGAAAAGCTTTCGCCGAGCCCGGAACTGGCAGATGATATTCTTTTGTCTTCTTGCTGTTGAGGTTTCCCTTTTCATCGCTTATGCCGTACTATCATCGTTTTTCTCCATTTTCACTTATATGTCAGGCGGTGCTATCCTCTTCAAGGTATATCTAGTGTGGCCGGTGAGAATATTTCTTGAGGAATGCCATGAGGTCTGTGTTCCATTAGCTCAAGTGTCGCAACACCAGTTTCATCCCGGTAGTGCACCACATTTGTGTAGACCTGGACCAAGTACTAGTTCCGCAGCCAGGCAGCATGGAGCACATCCCCAAGAAAGAACGAGAGTGAGTGCATGAAAAAAATGCTAATACAAAGGCGTTCCACTTTTCAGTAAGATTGATGGTAACACAGCAGTAAAGTCGCTATATTTTCTTTCATTTCCATCTCACTGTTGTTTTACTAAAAGAAGTCCTGCTCAAAGCATAAAAGACTTGATAAGTTAGGAGTCTGTTGTAAATTGTTAAGTAAAATTACATTAATTGACCAAGATTATTTTGACTTTGTGATATAACCACTTCATGTAACCGCGTACAATTTAGTTAATATGATATTCCTGTTTTTTACTATTATATTTTACCATGAGTGTTCAGTCTAACCAGGGGGAAATACCCACTTTTAATAAAATTGGCAACAAATATGAACAATAAAAGGAAATTCCAACCAAAATTGAAGTGCCGGAATACTATTTACATAAATTTTGTAAATGAAAAGGTCATTTTCCTGGTTCGTTTTTGATATTCCCGCCATCACATCAATAATATTAATAATTAGATATTCGATTCAACATACGTATTGGCCCAGAAATACATACAGGAAACCAAAACTGGTTTTCCTAAATCCTAACCCAACGAAAGCATATTCTCCTACGCTATATTTCATTTTCATGTTTCCTCAATATTATACAACTGGCAAACTCTGGTTTAGTCTAAATCTCGTACATAAATGCTTGTGTATACTAAAATAGTCTTGGCCTTCTAATGATATATTGTTTGTGTATGTAACAAGTTCAAATTAAGGTTTACAAACAAAACCAACTGCTGAATTAGATATTTGATAGATTCCCGTTATGACCAAAAGTAGTCAAAATGGATAAAGGTCTGGTTGGATGGTCCATAAAAAGGGACGACGGTGTGGGATGTGGTGCATGGCGAAAATGTGTGCTGGCTCCACTTTGAGAGCCATTCAAACACTAACAACTCAAGACGGTGGTAATATCCTTTTTATGTACCGTATTTCTTACACGATAAATATAGGTTATACATAAAACATTTCATTGCGCTACTTCATTAATTTGCACTTTGCACTACTTTGCAGCTCTATAGTAAATATAAATAAGTTCAGAATATAAATAAGCCTATGAATTTCCTAATAAGTTACCTACCTTTGTAGACTGACATTGGGTGACGTGTACGTACAGGCACAGTGAAAATAAATAATATGTACCGTTGCGTGGCATACCGCATTTATAATACAGCATTACACCAAAACATCTTTACTCCAGCAATCCCAAACTTTTCTCCGGACCGTGAGCATATTATATCAATGAGAACTATGCATAGAGTCTAGTAAACATGCAGAACCTACGTACATGTGCATTCGTAGCTTGGCTATTTAAATTTAATAATTAAACATTTTTATACGAAATCTTACAACTCTTCTTCATGAAACTGGTCAAATATCTATTTAGAAAAACGATTAGTCATTGTGCCCCTCCTACTGAACTGGGTATTTTACAACGAAATTTGAGAATACTAACGGCACCAGGAGGTGGTGAATCCTTTTATAGCATAACTCGGTGCTCGCTGGGGCAAAGGCCGGCAACTACAGGGGTTTGGAGTATATAGTTTAACTGTTTATATATTCGTCGATACATGTATAAAATATGTGTAGTGTATGTGCTTTCATCCATCTGTCTGTGTATTTAAAGTAACGCGCAGTAATATTGATCGACATGACATTATAAACTCTGATCAAACGAGAAAATATCTCTGAAATAAATACACTATAATAATTAAGGGGCGTTTTATGTAGATATCGATAATATATAAGAAACATCGGACAAGACCATCCTTTAACAAATTAAGTGGGTTCTTTCTGTTGAGCAAGGTTAACTGGTCGTTGACAGTGTCAGTGTCAGTATTGTTTTCGGTTTAGAACATATAACAAGTGGGTATTTAAAAAGGTAAGAAACACACATTTTACTTTAAAATCATAATTTAAAAAAAATCGATATTTTTTTACATTTTGTAGTAAAGTAAAAAGCTTGCAGACACACTTGAAGAATATTTCCGTCAAATTATACATAACAGACGGTCTGTCCACAATTGGCTGTTCCACAAACCGAATATGTGTTCCGCAGAACGCGTCTAATAAATTATTCATTTTGGCAATATAGTGGAATATATAAGTTATTTTGACTTGAACACGTAAGACAAAAAGAGACATGAGGAATCATTATTTTCCCCAAGACTTTCCCATGTTTTCCTGTTTTGCTTTTACATTACTACTACTACCCTGTACTTTAAATAGCTTGTGTTTGCTACGAAATTTTAGCTGCTTGGTTGGCTAGCGGGTCTATACCGCCGTATTCTACGATGGAATTGTATACATGAAAACTCAATGCAACAGTTGAAAAACATCCATTACCCGATAATGGGACATTCCTGAAATTTTGATAAATCCTTCGTTCTGGTAGCGTCATTCAATATACATTACATTATATAAAGCATAACATATTTTCCCTGTTTCCTTTTTACGTGCAATTTCAAACCTTTTATTCTTGTAAATGCAGTGTAGATTTGTTAATTGTAAAAACTAACATAATATGTGTAGTTGATACATAAGGTGGTATGCGCCAAGTCATTAAATTTTTATGTTTAGTTTTTTAAGCGAAGGGCAAACGTAAAAATAAAAAAGTAGGAGATTCTCCAAAAACTCAATTATTCAACTGTTCATAGTTTTGAAGTCTTAAATTTGCTGCCCGACAGGTTATAAATCTAGCGAAAGTTGCCTTACCCGAGCATATACAACATTTGGAGATTGTCTCAATTCCCATAAAAGAAAACTTTATTTTCTCGTTTCCTCCACTCCACCTTTTACGAGCCTTTGTATTTTTTCATAGTACTCGTGAGACTTTACACACGTGCTAAAATTTGAACCTCTCTTCTGTGAGAAGATTTGTGGAAAAATGTACGTGGGAAAGCAGCGAGTGTCTATTTCGTAGAAGCACGTTTATAGGAGCTGCGAAGCGAAGCTAAAAACTATGTTCGGTTGTGTGGAATAAATAATTAGTGTAATTAAGCAGTTCTGAACTCGTTGACAGTAACGGACAACTGACTGCATTTATTGCTACTGCTTTACATATCATTACTACAAAGTACCTCTGATTATGCACCAGCGAACCATGACATAACTGTGTATTGCACGTTTAATTTCAAACTTAACCACACACTTATCACACAGGTGACTAGTGCAAAGTACCATGTTTTTATGTAAGTTAACGAACGTGTACATACTTTGACCTTCTGCCGGAAAGATAATGTTTATAGTTAAGATGAGTCACAATTACATATTATATGTCACTAGAACACAGCTCTAATTTAGTAACTAAATTCAGCATCAACATAATCTCGCCAATGATGTTCCTTTTTAAAGTGGTCCTCCTCGACAAAAGTGCTGTTTTATGTGCAAGAAAGTAGTAGTCTTTGACGGATTTTGGATCGATTCTTAACGCTTGATTGAAGAGGATGGGAATAGGAGTCACCCAGTCACACATGGAACGACGTTCAATATCAAGGTGAAACTGTCTTTAACTATCAGCCTGCTTTGGTACGTTAAATAATTAATAACAAAAATATCTGATGCCTTCATTACATGGAAATACCCCCAACATACCGCATAACTGTAACTACTGTACTGTAATAATATTTTGGCCGTTACTAATTGCAATTCCTGCTTACAATAACAAGAGCATTTTGTTAAGTATCAGTTCTCTGCTTTGTACTGGTAATGTGATATGTGATACGGTGGTAGGCCTACAATTTTGGAAGCGTGTGGAGAGCGAGAGACGTAAGGTCTGTAAAGGACTGCGGACTAGCATCATAGGAATAGCCGTTAATGATATTTTTTACTCAGACACAGTAACCTCTATACCCAGTAGCCCATTTCTTGACGGCGCTTCGAAAGGCTTATACGGCCACGGCTAAACAATCTTTCTTGTAAGAGAGTCAAGCTTACGTATACAGAAGCGTAGAGAGTCGTCACTGTTGCCGCCGCCGCCGACGGTTTGTAGTGTTTTTAGCAAGTTGTTGGAGGTTGGTGATCCTGTAGTCATGAAACGAGAAGTGTTTATTATTTAGATGGTGGTAGGTAAAGTTGTTGGTAGAAAAAGGATATGGATAATGCAAGTTACTCCTCAGACGTTGGTTGCAGGTGTGCGTACGTATACTACCCTTTTTACAAAATGATATTTTTGACTGAACAAAAATTAAGGCATGTTAAAGTATGAATCATGAATCTGTCTTTTGAATGCACAAGAAGTGGCATGGGTTATTATGATCGCGCAAGCAAGCATTATCACAGCATCTACAACAGAGATTGCTGCAAGACGCAAAAAGTTTGGTGAGCATCGAAAGGAAAATGACAGAAATTTCATGGTCGACGAGGAGTATGAAAGACAAATATATAATTTATTAGTACTGAGCTGTTATTTCGCCACTGTTTAAGCTCAAGGAGGAATTATGTGCAAAATTAGTGGAAATTGGTACCGCACACACAACAGACGTAAAAAAAGATCGTGACGTTATAGGAATTTTGTGTTTTCCCTCTGAAACACATCTGCTCAAAACTACGTACCATGTAGTCGTCACCGTCATTAGCACCATCTTTCTGGCAAAGCATTTGTTAATTAAAATGCTGTCGCATCTGTGTGACTAAAGCGTTTTTTTGTTAAATATGACGACAAGGCGTTTATGTTTCATTAGTTTGAAGAGACCATCATCGTCATCATTGAAAAACCACACACTTCAAGGCGGCAACGTTCCGGAAAGATTAACGATGAATGCTTTAATCATTCGTGTAACATGTGTAGTTTGATGATTTCATTGCCGGTAGTTTTAACGTTTTTTTTATAATGACATTAACTACGCTTTTCGATATCCTTCTCGTAGTGGTACAATACAGATTTTTTTGGGGGAAATATACAAATCCTCAAATCCCCATCTCATCTATTAGGACATCGCTACCATTTTTTGTAACATAAAGTCTGACACTTGGGCTTCGTTGAGAAATAGTGACAGTCCAATCAATTTCAAATACAGCATCGATGTAATTTATATGCTATAATTTTTAAATACGGCTGATATATTTTTTCTCGTATAGTTGCTTTTGTTTGTTACGTTTTAAGAGTCATTGCACCTTAAACTTTTGAACAAAGCAGGCTTGACAGCAGCATAAAATTGGCTTTTCCAAAGAATTGAAAATAAAGCTACAAACGTAAAACGACGCAATTCAGTTATTCTTATTGCAAAACCACTCTTCTTTAATACCGTTGAAAAGACCAAGGGCTTGACGTCAACAATCGTACCTTTGTGAGGTTTAGGTATACTCTGTTGTGTATATTCAATATATGAGTGTGTTTAGTATAGGAGCATTATTACAAATTGCAAATTGCAACTGCAACTCATCTTACTGCAGGACAGTGTGCCTCCAATAATCCCCACCACCACGTGAATTTGAGGATTATTACATGATTTTTTTCGTCGAAATGCCTATAAGCAATTAGGGATAATAAAAAGGAGACTGAACTGTACTGAAAGATAATGTAAATGCGCAGTTTCAATGCTTATTTTGCTTATTGGTCCATCCATTAAAATATTTCGCATTAATGCACCATCACCTTGAAATGTTTGTACAAAGTTTTATGGCACTTTTATGAAGACGGTTTAGATAGTAAAAGCAAGGGGAGTTGGGATTATGTCATGCTGAGAAATTTACGGCACTCTGCATCCTACGCGATATGAAGACTTGAGACACCTCAGGTTCTCTTGCATTATTTAAACAGTAAACGTGTGTGTGTGTGCTACCACTACTGAAATATAAATCCCCTTGACTTTCTAATAGCAAATTTCGTCTATAAACACATCATCCGTAGGAAAAAATATTCACCAGTGTGTGTGTGGTGGTGGTGGTGGTGTACCCAAAATAAAAAGTCCAATTTGCATAATGTTTTTTTTACTTAAGTAAAAGAATGACAATAATTTGTACAAGAAATCAACCACATAATTATTGCCCAAATTAAATGCCTCCATTTCTACAAAATTAACTATCAACAATGACTGACTGGACTTGGACTATTAGAACCGCAACAATGACGATGGACTTCCTCTTCTTCTGCGGCAAACGCAGCAAGCACATACACATTAATTGAAATAACAGTTACAAGTATACATATTATACAGTAAAACATGCTATTGCTTCATTATATGGTGTTTTTACTCCGGTTCTTTGCTAAAAGGGTTTTAACTTTAAATGATACAACAACGGTACAACAACCAACCAAAGAATAGTAGTTATCTTTTACGATGATATGATCGTCATCGTCATCAGTGACACCACATTACATCCCACCGACCAGCGTACCCATACATTATGTTATATAACATACAACTGCGATAAGTCACCATCATCAACTTCATTAAAGTACCTATATACAGTCCTGCACGAATCATACCAAACTTTGTAAAGCTGCTTACCTTGGGCCTTACCTTTTGTTTTAATCACATGGTAAATATTCCTTACGCATAACGCACACTTGCACACAAACACACACACACACACACGTCATAAAACCGTTTCACATAAAAGCTAGTATTGACTATACACATGAGAAAAATACAGACAATAGACGATGATGACGTTAATGTCGACGAGCTTCATGTGTTGGTGATATGAACGAACGCACCAGCAGAATCTGATGCAGCAGCTTTTCTGAAGCAGATGCGAGCTTTCAGTTTTTTTATCCATGTAGTTGTAGTTGTATGTAATTGAATTGAAATGTTTTTATAATGAAATGAAAGAGTTTGCACTTTCGTTAAAAAGCATCTACAAAAACGTACCTGAAACCTTACAACAGCAATCATTGAGTACAAACTATGTATGTAGTTACATGTTACATCAATGTGTACAAAACATAACGAACTTGAGAGCTTTTAGATCGATTTTCTGATTCAGACAAATTGTTCACCTTTACCTAGATTGCAGGATGTACTTGTGTGGTTGACGATGATTACATGGTGGTTTGCAGTTAGTTATGTATATTTACAAAATAAAAAATACATCATACGCATTGATGTTTTCATCTTTGCCTAAGCGGGGATTTTTTACGTGTACCAAGTGTACCTAGCATGGAAATGGCTTTTTCTTGGACAACAACAACAATGATGATGGCTGATGATGATTATGCTATTAATGCTAGTTTTTTGTGGATATCCTACTACACAGTATGAAAGGATAATGGTGGCTAGTTCCTTACCGTTTTTGCACATTCGTACATTACACGCATTCAACAATGCATTGATTTATATAGTGTATGGAAAAACAAAAACAGTAACGGTTTTGTGAGCCACCACCACCACCGCTAATGGAATATAATGAACAAAGTGATCCTATGCTTGTTACAGGTGGAATCGTGGATACGAAAGGGCACGTACACGGTGTCTTAACCATTGTCTTACCACTTGTGAAGAGTTATCATTCTGTGGACGATTTTGACGAACGACACGATGACGGTGTGTGTGTGTTGGTCTGATTGTATGTGTTGTCAAGTTGTTCGTTTATGATATACATAAAATCTGCCTGTGGTTTGATGCGGTTATAACAATTTAATTTGACGACGGTCAACAAACACCTCATCGTACTCCTCCACATCCACAGCGAAGCTCATTTAGTAAATCAGGAAAGGAACGCATTTTGGAGTCCATCTTAACAGTTTAGAACAACAGTTGCGTGAGAATTATATTGCCTCTCCTCATAATAAGACTGGCCATGCAAATATCTAGTGTAGTAGTTGTAGTAAGTGACACAAGAAGACACGGTGCTGCCGTTTGTTGTCCTCCTGAGTTGTGAAGCTAGCTGAACGAATTATTATTATGGTTGCACTGTCTTGTAAGATTCACTCAGATTGTTTTGAAGGAATTACTATATTTTTCGAAAAAAATGTTATGAAAGATTTGTGATGTGAAGGCTGCAAGATAAATGGGTACAATACAGTGATTTGAAAAAAAAAGTTTTTAAACAAGACACGACATGTAACTGCAGTGCTGTGTACCTTGTTGTGTCTGCTGCTGTGTGTCTGCAAAAAATGATATTACTTTTTCTTTTGCTCCTGAATGGCAAGTTGACAGTGAATCATTCTTTGAAGTGCACGTTCGTGCCAGTTCGTTTGATCAGTCGGTATTTATTGCAAGAATAATATAACAAAGCATTTTTACTGATTTCTGAATATTTTGTGTCATAATTTGTGTTTTCAAACGTAAGATACACCAGAATTGCTACTTGTGTGTATGTGATGTAAACTACTGTGATAAATTGTATTGATATTGATAGTGTTGAAACAGTTTTTTCGACAAGAAAATTGTTATGCGTAATGTGTCTTGTGTAATACCGTATTTTTTGCTTCTGTGGAATCAATAATTTTCTGCTCCAGTTATAATGACCAAGAGAGATATCTGAAAGTATCTGGGTGAGTGGGAGCTTTACTTGACCGGAATTCCATGCATTGCCTTTCCTTGGAGCTATAACACTGGAAGAATGCGAAACGGCGCGCCATGATGATGAACGCATTTGTATGAAAAACAGAAACAACGATCCATAGTGGTAGTAGGAGTAGCCGGAGAATATACGTATTTGGAAATGTCAGTGCTAAATTGTAGCTGTGGAAAGTTCCAATTTGTTAAGTGTGGCTCTCTGGATCTGAATTAGCGATAAATAATGTCTATTCAGGATCCTTGGAATTCTTTCGTCATCAAACTGATATCTCGACGACATCATCGTAACTCTTTTTATTCAAGTTTTTAGAAATATAATACAATACGCACATAGTGGATGCTCCAAGCATTGTGATAAACATTGCTTCAATTTGAGGCGAAATATAAGCCTCGCTACCCAACAAGTTCCCCATACAATTTCCCTTCTCTACAATATCATCAAAACATGGGCCGGTTCCCCTTTCCAGGTAGCCGTACGGCGAAAAGCTGGGATCTGAACAATCCTCCGTGAGTGCATTTTGTTTTTGTGGCTTTGTATTAACAATTTCATATTATCTTCATTAGGTGGTGCAAAACGCATGTTTTTTTTACAAATTATTACTAATGGATGGTAGGAAGGACATTCGTTAAGAATATATGTGGAGGGGAGTGCAGATTGTTGATCCCAAGCGTGAAAATGTTCATGTTCATTTGCATATCTTTTTTATTAGAGATGCGAGGTGTATCATATTCTTCCTATTAAACTTGGCCAAAATACTCAATGATATGATGATACATTTGAAAAGGCACTTCCTTCATTGAAACTGGCAGGTGGTATCAAGGATTTTGATTAGAAATATTACTCCTGGGATATTATTATTGAATCGATTATCCTTACCAGTGTTTGTTTTACTACAAGATATGATAAGTATGTTCATGCATCTTAACTCTTAACCTCAACTTGAGTACCTATTTATACTTTTAAATTTATTACTCACTAGATTCAAGGAGTATCTCATTACCCATTACTAAATAATTACCGTTTCCTCTTTGTTTCTTAAAAATGCTTATCATTGACCTTTGCCAGGATCGACGCGCCTTGCAAATTATGCTTACATTTTTTTGTAATAAAACAATATAATATGCCACCCGTGCATAATTGCTGCGGTTGTACAATTTTTCTACGGATAATGCAGTTTCTTCAACTCTGAACAGGTCATGCAAGGGAAGAACCTTTCAGTCATGCAATGTTTTTTTTCATTTTAAATAAACTGCATTCTAACCGCAGTATTTGTATTCGGTAACATTAAATATTACAAGCTTAGCAAGCAACCTTGATACTTTATGCATGTCACGCGAAATGCGCCGCACGATTCTGAGTATTTTATGGATGCCTTAAAATGGAAATGAGATGAATAAATGCATGAAACATGGCACATGGCAGTATTAAATTGCCAATAAAGTTCCGCAAGACATCACAATCTAGACCAACCGGCGCCTACTGTGTAGCTGTGTCAGTTGTGTGAGAAATTACCAAATTACGTGATAATGTTGTTTACAGGCCGGATAACATGACATCACCACCGTCAAGTGCAACAAAAATGAACAGCAAAAAATCGACAACCAGCGCGAATAGGTTCTTGCTACTCGTCTGGAAAAACTACAAGCTTCAAATGCGCCATAAAATTCAAACCGTGACAGAAGTATTATTGCCCTTGCTCTTTACTATAGTTTTAGTCATCGTTCGAAATATTGTTCCTTCCAACCATGTCACCGAACCGACTATATACGGACCTCTACTAATAGAAAATTATCCTCCGATTATAGTTAGAACAAAATGGTAAGTATGCCGATCAGCATATAAAACTGCATAGCTTTGCCCTTTGGTAATGCTGTTCCATGTCTAGAACAACGCTAACATTTCGTTTTTTTCTTATGGTAGCAATGAACTGTACTACACACCTAACGAGCCTCTGGTCAACACAATAATGCAAAAAGTCAAAGAGCGCTACTTTGACCAAGCCGGATTAAATTACAATTGTAAGTTGCCGAAAGAATGATACATTTTGTGTAATGGATTTCACCAGAATTAAATATTGACATTTTTTACTTTAACAGTCACTGCTTTTGAGACTGAAGATGAAATGGTGGAGGGGTATAAACTATCCGCAGATAATACCAACATACACCAATCCGTTGATTTTGAAGCCACAACCCCAGTTTTAGCTGGAATTGTGTTTGAAAATGTGAATCAGTCTTTTCCCAAAGATATTTGGGTGAGTTTCTAATAAATTTTGTGGTATGCTGAGTACTATTAGCAAGAACAGCCGTAGTACAACTTTATTCAACGTCTAGTCATAAATTTGCAAAGTTTCTAAAATTGTATGCTTTTGCGAAAATGGTTTTCAGTATAAAATACGGTTCCCAGCAAACCAGCGAAGTACATTTGACTTGATCAGCGAACGATTTGGGATAAAACCGGCGTGGTTCACAGAGCTGATATACCCTCTGTTTCAATTATTGGGACCTAGATCGAAAGACTCCATTTCTGGAGGCCTTCCAGGTTCTCATTTGTTTGAATTAATGCACATTACATTATTAACCATGTACCAGAAAAAGCATTAGTCAATGTCAGCCGACTAATGGTTTAATTATGTTTCTGCCAATGAGTGATGAGAATCTGCTCAGCGTCTTTCTCATATTTTATCATCATTGTTTATATTTAGGTTACAGTGAGGAAGGTTTCCTTTATCTACAAAATGCCGTGGATAGAACAATGACTAGAGAGCTTTTGGATGAGTCAGAAATTGACAGATATGACAAGTTTGATATCAAGCTGCAGCGGTTTCCCTATGGGGCATACTACGACGATAAGTACCTTTTCGCCCTCCAAGCCTGGCTTCCAATGATTATCATGTTAAGTTTTATATACCCCGTTATTAATATAACCAAGTCAATTGTGTACGAGAAGGAAAAAAGACTAAAGGTAAACAAACTAGCTGTTTTAGGAAAACCCGCCTTTTATTATTCTAATGAAGCCTAGATAAATTGCAAACACGCCATACGATTATCAAGTTTTGATTGGTTTATTATAAAGGAATACATGAAGATGATGGGACTGGACAATTGGATGCACTGGACGGCTTGGTTTACTAAATGTTTCATTTTTCTTATTGCATCAGTCCTTCTAATGACTATTTTCCTCAAGGTAATTTTCTTAAATGTGTGCGTAGCATAATAATATGTAAAAAACATTATGTGAAGAGGATTTTTATAATAATATTCTTCCATTTGCTCCTTATATTATAGGCGAAGTTTACGAAATCTCAAGATTTAGCCATATTATCTGCCAGCGACAGCACCGTAATCTTTTTCATCTTTGCCGTGTTCTCATTTCAAATCATCTGCTTCACTTTCTTCATTTCCAGTATATTTTCTAATGGTACGTTTACTTACTACACGTCCTCTCTCAATCCGACGAAGAAGAAACCAATTTATGTAATTGCGTAATCATGCAGAAAGAACAATTTGGAATGATGAATCGCCCATTTCCTTTTTCTTTTCTTGTTTTGTGTAGCCAACGCTGCTGCAACTGCGGCAGGAACGGTTTGGTTTATGCATTACGTGCCATATGGATTTCTACAGCCTCAATACAATCTTCTCTCCCGAGCAACCAAGCTCGTGTGTAGCTTTCTCAACAACACAGCGGTAGCTTTTGCGTGCCAAATTCTCTGCATGTTTGAAGGTACTGGAGCAGGTTGCCAATGGTCAAACATTTTCCAGGCGTCTGGTCCCGATGATAACTTTTCAATGGGCGATTGCATCATCATGATGATACTCAATGGATTCGTCTACCTGGCCATGGCGCTATATATTGAAGCTGTCCGACCCGGAGATTATGGAGTTCCTCTGCCTTGGAACTTTTTGTTTACGGTGAGTGCTCATAGAAGGAAACGGAAGAGAATCTTTCCACTGCTATAGATTAACGACATGTTACCTACGTATTTTCATCATATATTAGTTTCATAAAAAAGTAATACCAAGTTCGTGCCATTCAATTGCATTCTCATTTTTTGGATCACTGAAATCAGTACACAAAAAAACTAGCCGCATCCAAAATAATATCCTCTTCCACGTGGAAATGAATAAGTGATAAATGTGAAAATCACTTATGCAACGCAAATTTACATGCAGGAGTTGCACACATACCAAAGGAACTATCCTTGTACATGCATAATTATGATTATCAAACAAGTTTGGTAAGTTGGCAATGGCTTTGTTTATATACGTTGGCAAACATGATGATGATGATGATGGCGAGTCCCGTCGAGTAACCTTGACCAATAGCCTATATAGTGATTGAACGTATAAGGATTGACTGTTGGTGTGTGGATGAACAAAGCCTTTTAGTAATAGCCATCACATCGCATTTCCCTTCGTCTCGTAACCTCATTTGATGCACAGCGCTTCAACATTATCCTTCCTTTATCAAGCGACAAGCGGTAGTGGTAATAATAATGGTAGTCCTATTCAATTCTTCACACATGTGAGCGTTACTTGCTTTGCGAAGCAGAAGTTTGTTCTTCGAAATTAATTTCGTACGCGTACTTTGCTTCAACCACAAAGGAATGGCAATATAGCAGAGGAGCGGCAGAGTTTTATGAGGAATGATGAGTATTATGTAATACAATAATAATTATCTTGTTTGTAGGGGGATTCGCTTTAATTATAGAGATAATGGTAGTGTTCAGCCCTTTAACTTTGCAGTAAGGTTACAGTAGAATCACTTTTAGCTATAGTGTATGAGCAAAAATATATAGGCATATTTGCTTGTTACTTGTTATACAACATTTTATTTTTTCGTTGCGTTTAAACTGTAAATTTTACATGAAACATGTGACATAATGTGATAGATTAGAATAATTGATGGAAGGACAAGAGGAATTATTTGAGAAGAAAACGCAAAGATTTTTTCCCACATGCAAACCATAATTGCATCCAATTTCCTCCTGTAAATGCAAAGCAAATGATATCTACATTTAAAAAACTGTTTTGCTTTTTAGAAATGGTATTGGACTGGGGGCACTGTGCATTCTGCCACTGTCACTTCGGAGGATGACTTTGAGGAAAATAAAAATCCGCTTTTTGAGTCGGAGCCTAAACACGCCGTTGCTGGAGTACAGATTAAATGTCTTGGGAAAAAGTATAAAAATGGACATGTTGCTGTGAGGAATATGTACCTAAACATGTACGAAGGTCAGACAACCGCACTGTTGGGGTAAGATGAAAATTTGCCTGTTACGCTACAACAGGCAAATTATATCAATAAGATGTGCTAGGAAAATGCAATAATTTTTTTTTTAAAAAGAGGTCACCTCCGTGTTGTGTTATACCTACACTACTTTCATATTTACCGGTTCCCCTATAAGATCCTTTTAAGTAATGCAGTACCAATAAAAAATTTATTTCAGTCACAACGGTGCAGGTAAAACGACAACGATGAGCATCCTTACCGGCCTTATTCCACCAACATCAGGAACTGCCTACATCAATGGTTATGATATTTGCAAAAACATGAATGCAGTGCGGTCGAGTCTTGGGCTGTGTCCACAACGTAAGGAGTGAAATGATGGTCCTTGTTAACAAAGAGTTTGATGCTGTTTAGTGTGACATTGAACCACTGACTCCAATTCCTGAAATTTTCATGTTGAGGGTTCTCTAATATTATACATGTACATTTTTTTATTGTTGTACAGATGACGTTCTTTTTGATGAGTTGACTGTAGAGGAACATCTCAGGTTCTTTTCCTTACTAAAAGGAATGGATGAGTCATTGGTAGAAGGAGAGGTGAATAATATGATAATAGCCCTTGGTATGGAAAATAAGAGGCATGCTCAAAGCCATACTTTGAGTGGGGGAATGAAAAGGAAGCTATCTGTCGGAATTGCGTTTTGTGGAGGATCTAAAGTGGTGCTCTTGGGTGGGTATAATACAATCAAAAATGTCGAATGCCAAAATATTTGGCTTAATTTCATTACTCACCCGATTATTATACAGATGAGTGTAGCTCCGGACTCGATCCAGCGGCACGACGTAAAATATGGAATTTAATTCAAAGTATGAAAAAGCAAAGAACAATTTTGCTATCGACTCACTTCATGGAAGAGGTAATACTACAGTAGGTCTCACGTTGCCCCGCTCGGAAATGAATGAACAATTTTATAACATTTGTATTTGGTGGTTTTGTAAGGCTGATCTGCTGGGGGACAGAATTGCAATAATGGCAGAAGGAGAAGTACAATGTTGTGGATCCAGCTTGTTTCTAAAGAAAAAATACGGTACCGGCATATATACATTTTTGTTAACAATTAAAAGGTTTGTCTTTTGTTGATATTTTATCCATGTATCGGTGCGCTGTGTTGGCTCCATTTTATGTAGGCGGAGGATACCACCTTATCATTGTAAAACAGCCAAGTTGCGATGTAGACAAGATTACTCAAATTCTCCGAAAGTCGATTCCAGATGCCGGAATAGATCAAAATGTAGGGGCAGAGTTAAGCTACTCGTTACCTGATGGTAAATCAAACCTGTTTCCCGAAATGTTTGAGGAACTGGAAGAGCGTAAAGAGGAGCTTGGTATTGCTAGCTATGGATGCGGGTAATGATAAACACTACTGGTTAACAAGACAAAAAAATCCCTTGCTCGCGTCAAATGTAATTTATGTTGAAAAAATTTTGTTGTTTAATGTGTGTTTAAGCATCGTCACAATGGAAGAAATTTTCATTAGGTAAAAACCAACCAAGCAAACTAACAACTTTCTTTTCAGCTCAATAAAACTTTATGCTTAATTGCTTTGAGACAATTTCATTTCAGAGTTGGGAGGGAGGCAGAAGCAAAACTTGTAAAGAACCATCAGCAGAATGAACCCCAAAATGTAAAAAATGGTACAGTGGAAGTGGATATGGATAAAGAGATGCTGGCTAAAGTGGAAGAGGAGGAAAATAAACGTGCTACTGGGTTGAAACTCAAGTTTCAGCAGTTTAAAGCGATGATCGTAAAGAAATGTATATACGCTGTTAGGAATCGTATTCTTCTTCTTGTTCAAGTAAACCCTAAATGTGCCAGAGTTTTTTGTCTCTAACTTTCCAATGCAATCTTGCACGTTTGTCTTGTTATGATTTATGATGAATACTATTCATGATTTGAATAGATGGGAATACCATTGCTATATCTGGTCACAGTGCTGATGATAATGAATTACCTTCCCGGTTTACTTGACCCACCCCCTCAACACTTGACACTCGCTGTTAGTTGAAAACGTTTGATACTAAAAAGTATACGACGCAAAAGAAGGAAAGAAAAAAACTTATTGAAGCATTTTGTTACTAAACTTTTTAAGAGATACGAGAAATTGGGAAAAACGGTGACTACTGTGAGATGCCCGAGTCAGGATCAAGTGTGTACTTCGTACAAGGATAACGTTGGAGAACACTTTAATCTGGAGCTCATAGACCAGAATCAAACTTTTGTAGACTATATTCTAGAAAAGGTATTTGGAATTTATCAATCCGTCTCATGCACCCGATTTTTTTTACTGGGATTATGTCTCCTAGTCTCTTTCTTTTGTGCTTGCTTTGAGCAAGATATCCAGAATTACAAAAAAAGTATGTTTTTGTGTTTGACTGGTTTGTGTAGGCTGAAGAAGATTTGGTGCTGTTAAACTACAGATATATAGTCGGATTCGATCAGCGACCTACTTCATCCTCGTCATCTGATAAGAATTACAATGAGCTCATCGGTTTCTTTAACAATCAGCCTTTTCATTCTCCTCCACTCTCAATGAATTTAATCACAAATGCCATTCTCCGGGCAAAGAACCACTCTATTCAACTCACAAATCACCCATTTCCGTACACCGGATTGGACACATTGAAGCAGGCAGGGAGGTTATACACGGTTGGGTTCCAAGTTGGATATAACATTGCATTTGGCATGAGCTTCCTCGCAGCCAGCTTTGTCGTCTTTTTGATCAAGGAAAGAGAATCAAAGTCCAAGCACTTGCAATTCGTTTCCGGTGTTGAGTTGCCTTTGTTTTGGATTGCTAGTTTTTTGGTGGACTTGGTGAACTTCATCATTCCATGTTTCGGCATTTTAACAGTTTTGCAAATCTTTCAATTAGAAGACTTTGTAGCTCTCCATATGCAAGTTAATCTCCTCATTCTTCTGCTATCGTACGGACTTGCTGTGATTCCATTTATGTACTTATGGTCCTTTGCGTTCACGATTCCGAGTACCGGCTTCACAAGAATGGTCATGTTTAACATATTTACTGGTAATGATGCGAAAACTCTATTAGTTCTGTTCTTGTTCCAGTTTTAATGACAGGATGATGAATGGTGATTATTTTACTGACAATTTCCAGGGATGGCGACGATGCTTTCTGTAGTCATCATTCAAATACCTGAACTCAGACTTGGATACATTGCTGATGCACTCAACAAAATATTTTTAATTTTTCCCAACTATGCTCTCGGAATGGGCATTGTTCAGCTCTCTACAAATTATCAGCTTTCAAGACAATGTCCAAATTACAACCTAGACTTTCTTTGTCCTGCTTTCCCCGACTCCTTCTGTTGCGCAAAACGTAAGTTTTGAAGGAATAGAGTGTTTAAACTGTCTATGATGCGTACTTGTGTTCTACTTACTGTCTTCTATATATTGGGTTTGCTTTGTAGTCAAAAGTAACTACTTGGATTGGGAGCCATCTGGAGTGGGAAGAAACGTTATCTATCTCCTAATCTCCTTTGTGGTATACTTTGTCGTTCTGTTTCTGCATGAAGGCAATGTATTCACAAGACTGCTTCATCTGTACAAAGGAAACAGAGAAAAGGCAAAAGCCTTCAACGAGGATGAAATTGAAGGTAACTTGATAATGTACACAAACAAATTTGCATCTGAAGCAGAGTACTTATTGAATCGATTTTCTTAGACGAAATAGGATTAGAGGATTCTGATGTACTAGCGGAAAACAATAGGATTCGTAATACGAATCTTTCAGAGTTGTGCCAATCTAATAATTTAGTTTTACGGTAAGCTCTTGTTATAGTTTTATTCAACGATGTTTCAACACATGCCATCAGTTGACCCACATTTTCATTGGCTTTCTTTTCAGTAACTTGACAAAGTATTACTCAAACTTCTTAGCCGTAGACAAAGTGAATCTTGGAGTGCAGAAAGGCGAATGTTTTGGTATGGCTTGAATTTAATTTTCATGCTTCCAAGCGAAAGCTCCAGGGAAAAACCTGTTTAAAAGAATGTCATGTATTTTTTCGTTATTTGTATGTATGCAAGGTTAAGAGGAATCAAGGAAGAGCTTATTAATGGTCTCGCTGACAGGCTGGCCAAACGTCTGCTCTTTTCCCAGCACATTGACAAACTTGTTGGAGCATACAGGTCTTTCACTATTTATTTCCCTAAGTAAGGGTATTTCAAAGATTGCATGAAAATTAATTGGATAATGGTAATTTCATATAGCGGGGGGAACAAAAGAAAGCTGTCCACAGCTGTCGCACTGATTGGAAACCCTCCAATTGTGTTTTTAGACGAGCCAACAACAGGTTACAAAATACAACAAAAAATTGCATAATTTTCAATTAAACCGAAAATCACGGTTGGTTAAACGTAAATCTTAATTTTAAAATTACCAGGCATGGACCCTGTTGCAAGACGCCATCTCTGGAACACAATAGCTGAAGTTCGCGATAGTGGTACATCCATCATTTTAACATCGCATAGGTGAGAAATATAAACTATTAAGTTTACTTTTTCTCCGTTTACAAAAGAAACTGCACCATAAAGTAATGTTTGGTGATGTTAACAATGAATGTCAGGGAATATCATGTAATTCACATTGTGAAGCAGTTTTTTCATTTTACACTTTCTATAACGTAAATGGAGAATATACCAACGCGAACGTTTATTGATTGAATATCATTGGTTTAACCTTTAGCATGGAGGAATGCGAGGCACTCTGCTCAAGATTAGCTATTATGGTAAATGGAAAGTTTAGATGTTTAGGCTCTCCACAACAACTCAAGAGTAAGTTTGGGGAGGGCTACACATTAATTGCTCAAGTCACCCCAAAAGCCTTACAATCAAATGAAGTGTTTACTAGAACCCATAACGTAAGTCAAGTGGTCATAATTGAAAATTCCAATGTTGTACTTACGGCACTCGATATTTTAATATTGAATTTACGAAAACTTACAGGAGTTGGGTAGAAGGCGTAGTAGTATACGAAGTTTACGTGGAATTAAGTCGCCAACCCGATGGGAAACAGAACTGGAGGATCTACGTACTTTCGTCGAAGAGACATTCCCAGGTAACGAATTTATCCAGACATTTACAGTAGGAGGAGAAGAGGAGAACTCAAACTAATTTATGAATATTACACAGGTTGCATTCTGAAGGATATCCATCCTGGTTATGTACATTATCATGTAACGTCCTATGACGCCACTTGGGGGAAAATGTTTGCGGCGATGGAAGTGGCGAAAGGAAAATTCAACTTGGAAGCATATTCTGTCGGCCAAACCAGTTTAGAACAAGTTTTTCTTAATTTTACAAAAGCTCAAATAAATGTTGATTCCGCGCTGAGGAGGCGTAAGGTAAATAAGTGTTCCAAAATGCTTTATCGTATAAAAAATAGCTTTAAATAATTAGTGAAAGAGAAAAGCCTTTAAAATAGTCAATGCATATATTTCCTATCAATACTTGTTTGTTTACGGTGTTATTGCCTGTCCAATAATTACTCGTTTCTGTAAACGTTGTTGACATATTTGATAAACAAATCCTTTAATCTGTTCGAATGTCAGCAGATTGTTGTATTCTTCGTAAATTATGTGATCAGTATTACAAAATAAAAGTTCACTGATAAACGTACTACTTAGGGGAAAACAAAACTGTTTCCTTAAGTAGTCGAGAGAAAATGAATGTCTTATTTTTTTAATACCCAATCGTGGATTCGCATAATAACAGCATTCTTTTTACATCAGCAAGAAAAATTTTGGGGTCGAGAACGGCATGTAGAAAAACCTTTTCGTCATTTTCGCGAGAGAAACCTCCCAGTACCGTTGCTGATTTTAATAAATTGAACGCTTCATACAAGATATCCAACAATGGACAAAAAGCGGTAAGTGGGAATACTCACACTTAAAATTGTAGGAGTGTTTAGATCAACGGCCGTTACGCAACGACATCATTTTTGCTTATTCTGCTGAGTTTACTAAACCTAAAAAGGGGAAAATGCTATCTGTGATGTGATCCGAAAAAGAATCAAGCGGTTTAGACTAGTCGAGACTCGTCTAATAATTGTAAATTTTCGTGTACGTTTATTGATAAAAAAAATGTGTCAATCTCCTATGGCATATGCAAGCTAGTTCTCAATCTCAATTTATTGTCTACTGATTGAACGATGACTTGATAACAATGAAGTTGAACTAAAGCTCTACAAATATGAATAAAGTCACGTCTACCATGTAATATAAATGTCAGCTAATGTCAATTTGTACTGGCTGCGGTAAGTGGACCAAATAACTATTGTGAAAGTCCCTGCACGACGCAACATGCATATATTTAATAGTGTATACATATAGATTATGTATATTCGATTAATTTTTCTATTTTGCATTGCATAACTACATGCATTGTACGTCGTAGTATGTAAATATACTCACACAATAACGTAAAATATGTCAACCTGTTCCATGGAACTTGGACAGGACATTGGAAGTAGACTTTGCTTGCTTTCCTTTCCTGCTGTGTGCATGTCATGCCACAATTATTGCACTGATTTATCATCATCATCGTCTTTCGTTTTACGAAAACGGGTAACTTATATAAGCTTTAAAGAAAATGAATGATTGACACGCGTTGTACCTTGATTATGTAAGTAGGTATTTAGACATTTCCATTAATTTCG
>JAHZNE010006328.1:0-10411 GCA_027744055.1 Callyntrura sp. NNG-2020
TTCACGCGTCCCTTTACTGCAAAACAGATTGTTACCTCCGACCCATCCAGTATGTGGTCTCTGTTTGCAATGAAATGCATCCCTCTGGACAATTGCTTCTAATTTTAAGTCCGTTTGAGGTCAACGAACTTCTTCCGTGTATGCGTAGCGGGGAAGCCCTGAGTACACTCCACATGTTTTCTTTACGAAGAACAGAAAACCAGGATGCGCTCCTCAACCGGAGCCGACTTCAGCTCCCCACGACTCGTTCCAGGACAATACCTGAAAGCAGTTTGCAAAATACCGCGTTACTGCTGGCGTCTGCCAACCTTTACTTCGTCAGCATGGCAGAGCAAAAAGCCTTCGCTCGATTTCTGGGACTCGCACCTCAACCCTGGTCACCCGAGGAAAAGCAAGCATTCGATGAGGGGCTGATAACAAAGGGAGCATTCATCCTTCCCCAGTACTCCAGATCACTTTCTCGTGTCACCGGGAACAACCTTGAAGTAGGTTTTGGGAGGGATCCAACAATGCTGGTGAAGAAGATTTTGATGTGCCGACACCCTCTTGTCAGTGAGATGACGCATGTGATGCGCCTGTTGGAGGACAAACGTTACGTCGACTTGCCATGAAAGGCGATTAAATGATTTTTTGTTGTTGTTTTTTTTTGTGGTAGTTTCTTAAATCGTAACGAGATATATGACTTGTTTCAATGTAATTAGTTGGTAGTTGTTGTTATCAAGAAATAACTTTGTATTTCACCAATTGACTGTATCCTTTTACATTGAAGGGTGTATTACTTAAAGATAAGTTTATAGATAAGTTGGATGTATTGAAACGTTGTAATGAATTTTAGTTTCAGTTTATTTTACTTGCGAACAATTTTTAATTGGCTAACTCATATCGGTCGGGGGTAATTTGATATTTTTCCTTTTTTAATTGTTTCATTATTTCAAATTAAATGTATGTCGATTATTAATTAATTTTTACTCATTGTATACTTGCGATTGAAATGTTAATGTTTCGCTTATTAAATTACTTGTATAAAAACATAATAACAACTACTGGAAAATGCTATTACTGTGTAATGTCATGTTCACTATCATAGGCTATCAGCACCAGTTCACAAAGTAATTCCCCTCCAAACAACTAACGACTTTTGAGAAATTAAATGAATATTTTTTATTTCGTATTCGCCCATTATGAGAATACTGACAACATCTCTGTTCTCATCCACCCATCCATTCTGTCCATTAATATTTATCTGTGGGTAATGCAGTATTCTGGGTACCGAAACCGAGGGGAAAACAACCAAAACTACCTTCGTACCCCCCCCCGAAGTTTGGCCAATTTTACACGCCCGGTGCAGTATATTATTAATTTCCAGTATTCCATTTCCACTTTAATTTTTTTTTATCTTTACCGCTTATGTTTATTGCTAATTGTAACATGCTTATGAGCGTTAACAACGCACATCTTGTTATCCACGGAACATGACAAAAAATAACTCCGTTCAAAGTGACCTTTACGTCGTCCTCGCTGTTAGCTGCTAATACCAGTAGGGTAGAGAGGGCCAGTAATCGGAGTAACTTTTGTAGTGTAAATATTACCAATGCAAACGGGTTGCAATTTACTGACTGTAAATGGCTAAATTATGAAAATTACATTGACTGTGGGCAGTATTCAATTTAGAACGAATGTTTTACTTTGGGTTGTGCTTTTACTGTGCTAACTGGTAAGGAATTTTGTAACAGAGAAACTCATTTTTAAATGAAGCCGTGTATTCCTCTAAAAGACTAATTACATTTTTCGGATCGCATTTAACTACCGAATAGCACAAAAAATGACGTGGTAGTAGAATGACCTTCGTGAATCTATGAAGTAATTACTAATTGTGTAGTCATCTTTTACTTTTTCAAATCTTCAATTACAAAAGTCGTTTGCAACATGAAGTATAAATGGAAAGCTCGAATTGTGGCCCTCGTGGAAATTGTGTTTTCGTTGACCTACCTTTTCGTCGCCCTTTTGGTTACTTGTCTGGCCCTCCTCTGCTCCACACAGCTGTACCTAAGACAAGAAGAGGACGTCGTATTTTATTTAATGAACAACACCACCGCCACCCACAACGGCACCGTACCCCACTACTGTCGACAGTTTAGCCACGCTGTGACCGCCTACGAGGACTTTTACGCGAGAGCGGTGTCCTTATGGCTGGAGACCCTAATTTTTGTGTTGGTGCTGGTGGGACCTTTGTATGTGAACGTGAAATTGATTCACGTCGTTTTTGTTGCCGTACGGTTTTTAGCAATTGACGCAACTAAAATAATTATTAGTTTTTCCACGTGAAAATTATCTGTATCCTTTACTCATTCCAGCATGTCAACTTGAGTGACGCCAGGTTTGGAATTTACTTCTGGACGCAGTACTCGATATCCTACCTGATTTTTGTGGGGGCCATCCTCTTCCACCAAGGTCTAATGATCCATCTGGCACTTTTCGTCGTCATCCGAGGATTGTTTATTTTTCTGGTTAAGAAATGTGTCGTCCTGCCCGAAAATGAAGAGAATGGACCGGACGTGGAAGCAGGTTTGTCAAAGCCGTCCAAGACTCCAGAATCTGAAGCTGTTCCCTATCAGAAAAGTAGTCAAAAAAAAGGGAAAGGGCAGTCCACTAGAAGTAAAACTGTAGAGGAGCGGGGAAATAGAGCTCTGCTCTGTGTCAAATTTTTAAATATGATTCGCCTCTAAAAATACAAGTGTTTGCTTGAAATAAAAAAAAGGAAATAAAATTATTTTTGAATGGAAGAAAAGGAAAAGTTCCCATTTTCACGAAGGGGTTTACATCTATCACTGTTCATGTTTATTAAAGAAATGTACTTTTTCATTTGTTTCAATGGAAACATGAAGTCTGCCAATTCATTTCTAATTTACATCGATTCTTTAAAGTATTGCTGGCTGATTGATAGGAATTTTTTAATTTTTTTAAATACGCGCTCTTTTTTTCGTGGAAAAGATTCATTTTCTCATTTTACAACATTTTGAAGTTAACTCGTTCACTATACTGTTGACTGCAGTGCAGTTCACATGTAAAATGCTGAGAGGAAACAAAAAATTGAGTTACGCAATTTGACTTCAAATTTAAAGGAAATAAAGTCGAAACGATTAAAGTTTTTTGTATCAAGAACTTCTTCAACAGCAAAACATTCTTTCGCCGGTGTCAACACTAAATGTTAAGCAACAGATAAAATACACTTGATATTATGATGTTATTAGGCGAGGTGACACCGTATTGTCTTCTCATTTAAAAAAAATATACTTTTACGGACAAATAATCTCGTGATAATGGAGCGTAGTCGAGCAAACAGAAAAATATTAATTGAGCTTTCGAATGAAAATATTTAAATATTTGTTTATCATAAATAATGTTTTCAAATTGTACTTGTTCTAAGCAAATATATCTAATGTTATTGCTCCTAAAAGTGGCGGTGTTAATTTTTAGGGGCATCCTGATTTTAAAGAGCTTCATTTAACCCAAATGGTAGGTTCATTTTGAGGACTGAGTGGTTTTGAATCATAGGGATATTTTATTGAAGTTTACACTAGTGAAAGTAATCTCGTGTTCATGATGTACTGAAAGCATGAATACATGTGGCAGCCAATTATTAAAAATCAATTTCTCTTATACAATATGTACGAGTGGGTTACAGGAAAAGTACATTCACTATTTTTCGTAATGTTTTGATATATGGATTGACATGTCCTTACATTGGACATGTAAGGGCTGTACAAGTACACGCAAAAACGTCAATTTTTTTTGTTTTCGAGAAACTGTCTAATACTATTTAAAATACTAAAAATATATAAGCTTATCTTGATTTCCCAAAATGAAAATAAGAATATAAAAGCTGTATCCAAGCGGATCGTGAAATACGAATAAAGATTCCAAATAATCAACAACTTTTATAGAAGAAAAAATACTAAAATACCATAAAATGAGGTACACACATGGAGCAACCAAAGTATGTAAAACTTAGTATGTAAATATGAAAGCATATTTTATAATTGACAGTCACCAGATATTAATGAAGTTGTTTATAATAAAGAATACCTCAAAAACATTACATGTGGAGTGCTGGACAGGAATAATAATAGATATCCCATAACTGAAAAAATGTTTTTTCATTATGTAAATTAAAATTGGACACGGTGATACTAATTTAAAAATGTTCAACAAAAAATTCAATTAAAAAATTCTCCGATATACGTCCATTTTCATATTTTTCTGCCAAATGCGTTTTACATTATGTGAGAGTACGAACGATCGTTGTGTAAGGTACAACGGTTATCCCAGGAATTTTATGTTTGTTCAACATTGGCAGTTTAATTTTTCATTTACAAAATTGGAAATATCTAATTGAATTCATGTAAATTTTAAACAGTATTTGAATAAATTGAAAATGATATGTAAAGAAGAAGTATAATAAAATATGAGTTAATCAGAACACAACTGATAAATTATCATACGAATTTTTTATTTGAATTACTTCTTTTTTATGTTAGCTCAAGCGCTTTTAACATTTATAATGCCAAATTGACTTTTCCCATTTTTACAACATCGTTTTTCTACCTAACTTAGTTTTGGCTTACTAAATTATGCATAGTTTTTGTTATGTTTTAAGTTATGATACTTTAAAAAGCCAAAACATAATTCTTCAACATTTAATTTACGATATTCTTGAACGCTTGAAAACAATATACAACAGACCACTCCATAACCATTTTAAACGATTTTTATTTTGTACCATTTAGAGCATACGTCTGTCAGTGTTTTATGCAAAATTGACATACTAACATATTAGAAGTTGCGATTTTTCAAAATTATCATACACCAATATAATTTTAAGATACGTTACGCTAAGGTACCACATTTTTGAACGCTTGAAAATAATTTACAACAGACCAATCCATAACCCTGTTATGGAATGCGTTGTGAAAACCGATTACAGCATACGCATTATATGTCAGTGTGAAAGGCAAAATTGACGCACCAACAACGTATTACTATTTGTGTTTTTCCAAAATCGTCGTACCCATTATAATTTTAAGCAAACTATCTCAACTCATTCTAAACACAATGGCGACTCCAATGATGCTAAAGACCATGGCTCTAACAAAACAAATTGAAGGTCTATTTTACCGCCACGAATTCACTCTCTTTTGGTGTTCTATAGAACAGAAACTTATTCCACGGCCCAAAAGCGGAAAGCTGTTACCCTGGTTTTTCGTCGTGCTTGCTATTATTCTAGATACCATTGCAGCTTTCTTCGGTCTCATTATCTGCATTATTGGATTTGCCGATTTCAAACTTTCAGACATTGTAAAACAACACACGGATCAAATTCATATCACTTTTTACACCCATTTGTTGGCTATTTTAACAATACTAATTGAAGAGCTTTGTTACTTTTGTGGCCACGAAATGTCCGTGTACATGTTCCTTTTGTTCAACTTCTCCGTAGATCTCAGCAACAATAGACCACCTAGAACACGACCTAATTTTATACCTCAAATGTATGGAAAATACACGAATAAAATTATGAAATTTACGGATGACGTTGTTGGATCTATCGGTTACCTTCTTGTACTTGGCCTTTGGCTTGTTGCTACTATATTCGGGATAGTGTGTGGCCTCGGCATATTAAAGTTTACAATGCTGAATGTTTTGATAGATACTTTCTTAGAAACTAGTAATGTGTTTTCGTACTATTTTTGCATGTTTTCTTACTTTATTCTAATTTTTGCTACACTTGCAGAAGTTTGTGTTGCCATTCAAATGAGTGGTCTTTTTATACTTTTCTGTACGGCTGTACAGACCAGACATTTAGAAAACATGCTACAACTGTCCTCTCTCAACGAACTGGATCATTTGGTGTCGTCCTACAAAAAATTGTGCGTTATTCACCGTATCGGGAGATCTACAACTTCTCAAGTTACCGCAATTTACTTAGGAACTGGTTTCTACATCATGATAGCATCTGTCACATTTTCAATTTATGGGTGGGGCTTGTTGTCTCCATTTATGTACCCATTGGTACCTTTTGTGACTACGGTGTGCATGCTGATGTTGTTGATAGCGTTGCCCCTGGGAACGCACTCTTACACTTTGTCAGCGGAAGTTCTTCACCGTTGGACATCTGATTTATACCGATTTCAAACGAGATCCTCTTCGTACTGGGGAAAGGTACTACGATCCCTGCGCCCGATGGGATACCATTGTGGTAATATAGATGTGTTAAATCGTGAGCGTTCTACTACGTACGTTGGATCCATCATGGAAAATACCTTAACTGGAGTGCTTCTGTTTAGCGTAGTTATGAAAGCGTGGGATCTAAAGCGTTGAAAATGTCACAGTGCGCATAAACATACAACTGGTGTATAGCTAAAATATGTAGTAGTGACTTGACCATACTGAATTTTTAATTACACATGCTCTCAAAGCAATAAATATGTCTACTTGTAACTGTAAAGTGTACTAAGCAAGTCAGTAATACTGGTGAATTATAATACGTTTCTATTATTGTTTGTTAAGGCAGTGCCATTTGCTACCTAAATATATGCATTTAGCATTATAAATACTTGTACAATACAATGTATAATCTTAATAATCATTTTGCACTAATAAATAACATTTTCGGCAGAGATGAATCCAATTAGTAAATTTTATTCACACCACATTACCTGATATGCTGGACACAGAAAATTGCGTAAAATATCTCTTTACTTCTCTAAACGCGAGAACCACATTAAAAAATAGCATGTGTCTAACAAATATGACTAGACTATAAATAACGTTAGTCAATCATCTTACGTAGCACATAGACAAGTAATCTATTGTCAATAACATCCACTGGAAACAAGCCAAGTTTAAGTGATAACGTTGAAAGGACTTCGATCAATGGATGAAATTGCTACAAAGGAAATCTCTGACTGAACACTGTGTTGTCACATTACCAGATCGTGATGTTGTTAGTAGACGATTGCTACTACTTTATTAAGCGGGGCACAATGACACCTCGGCAAGAGATACCAAAATGTCTGTTTATTTGTTTTATGTTCCTTTTGAAATTATTAGCAAACTCAAGAGTGAACATAACGTGCCAGACTCGAGAAAAACATATGGAAACCGAGTAAAAGTAAATTGACACTATTTGGATGGAGTGGCAGTGGCATATTTAAAAACTCATGACAAGTAAATTAGGACATATCATATTTAAGTTCAAAAACTTAATATTTCATAGAAACGTGGTCAATCAGGGAATATGGTCTTTGTAACATTCATTTGCAAAACCGGCTCAACAAATCCATTCAAAATACTTATTCATGTGAACATAAAATGACTCATGTTCAAATAAATTGCAGTCCGACCTTACCCACACACATCACCTCACCCGACATTAATCTGATTCCATATATTATGCTACCCTTACTACGTGATTGCAGTTTTTATTTATGCAACCTGACTTAAATCACTGACATACTCGATGAAGCCAAAGTTTTAAAGTGATGTACACGTCATAATTTTGATGATACTCTGAACTGTTTTCGTTCAACCGGAGAGAACAAGACAGGATTTGAATACGTTCTTGCATGGAAAATATTGTTATTGGAACATTAAAACGAAACGTTATAAACGGATTTCGCACGCAGGTAGTAGAATCACAGAAATCATATTTAGTAAAATGTTCAAGGTTACTTTGATTTCATTTTGGGATTTTATGTCTCACTGTCTTCCCGGTGCTCCATGATAGATTTGAGGTAGGTGCAGTTAATTTGTGGTAAACGGCAGGTGGTTCGTGTCATTATTTGTAAAGAAACTGGTAGAATAGTTTTTACTACAGCGCTTTCTACACTGACTTTTCTTATCTCCGCTTAAGTTAATTGTGTGCAGAGCAAACCGTCTGTCGATGCCCCGCCCACACCAATAAAATAATATGTAAAAATCAATGTCTCTTATACAAAACGTTCGAGTGGATTATAGGGAAAGTATATACAATATTTTTCGTAATGTTTGGTATAATGATGTCGTGTACTTTGATCATGTAAGGACTGTACAAGTACTTGCAAATGCGTCCAACGTTCTTGTTTTTGTCGTAAAACGTAAAATTTATATTTTCTTTTAATTTATAGTTCTACATTTTAATTCCAGCTTCCTAACAATACGCAAGCTTTTCTTGACTTTCCAAAATGAAATAATTTTTATAAAAACCAGAGATAATTGGATCGTAAAATACAAAGAACGCTTCCAAATAATCAACATTTTTAAAAAGACGAAATACTAAATTCATGTAAAATGAGGTAAATATATAAAGCAAGCATAAAATATTTAAAATTTAGTCTGTGAATATGAACAGTTAATACGTTTTATAATTGAAAATCACTAGACAATAATATAGTTGTTTATAATCAAGAATTATTTAAAAACATTACAAGTGGAGTGATGGATATAACTAATAATAAATATCCTACAATTGGGAAAATGTTTTTTCGTTATGTAAATTTAAAATAGAACACGATGAAACTAATTTAAAATGTACAACAAAAAATCAAATTAAAAAATGTTCCGATATCCTCTTACTTTCAAATTATTCTTCCAAATTCTTTTTACAAAACGTGACGGTGAGAACAATCGTTGTTAAAGGTACAAGAGTTTTCCGGAATTTCATGTGTTTTCAACATTGGTAGTTTAATTTTTAAAAATTGGAAATACCCAATGAAATTTATGTAAACTTTAAAACAACTGTTTAATTGAATAAATTGAAAATGATACATAAAGAGTTCTAATTAAAGTGCCTCCAACTGTTGGCGGTGGCCAAATTATTTATACTCATTCAATGAGAAAATAACTAAAATCAACAAAATTGATTATTTCATTGTATTACGATTTTCTCAGAAGTACTTATTTTTTGATCAAATAAAACTAGCATTATTCAAAGCAGAATTCATATTTCATCATAAAAACATTCTATTTGAAAATTAAATCCGACTCACTAAAATATTTTTTAAATTTACAAAGTTCAGTCAAACAAATATTTTTTAATATTCATTACGTCTTTTTATGTTAGCTAAAGCGCTTTTAACATTTATAATGCCAAATTAACTTTTCCCATTTTTACAACATCAAGTCATCGTTTTTCTACCTTATTTTGTTTTGGCTTACTAAATTACGCATATTTTTTGTTATGTTTTAAGTTTTGATATTTTAAAAAGCTAAAACATAATTCTTTAAGATTTAATTTACGATATTCTTGAACGCTTGAAAACAATCTACAACAGACCACTCCATAACCATTTTTACCATTGTACCATTTAGAGCATACGTCTGAAATGTCAATGTTTCAGGCAAAATTGACATACTGACATAAAGTTGCAATTTTTCAAAATTATCATACACCAATATAATTTTAAGATAGGTTACGATAAGGTACCACATTTTTGAACGCTTGAAAACAATTTACAAAAGACCAATCCATAACCCTGTTATGGAATGCGTTGTGAAAACCGATTACAGCATACGCCTTATATGTCAGTGTGAAAGGCAAAATTGAAACACCAACAACGTATTACTATTTGTGTTTTTCCAAAATCATCGTACCCATTAAAATTTTAACTATCTCAACTCATTCTAAACACAATGGCGACACCAATGATGTTGAAGACCATGGCTCTAACAGAAAAAATTGAAGGTTTATTTTACCGCCACAAGTTCACAATCTCTTGGTGCTCTATAGAACATAAACTTATTCCACAGCCCAAAAGCGTAAAGCTGTTACCCTGGTTTATCGTCGTGATTGCCATAATTCTAGATACAATTGCGGCTTTCTTCGGTCTCGTTATCTGCATTATTGGAATTGCCGATTTCAGACTTTCTGCCATTGTGAAACAACACACTGATCAAATTTTGATCACTTTTTACGCCCACTTGTTAGCTATTTTAATAATACTAATCGAAAAAGTCTGCTACTTTTCTGGCCACGAAATGTCCGTTTACTTGTACCTTCTGTTCAACTTCTCCGTAGATTTCAGAAACAAGTGGCAAGGTAAAAAGCGATATAATTTTGTATCACCCAAAATATTTGGAAAACACATGAAAAAAGTTGTGGAATTAACGGAGGACATTGTCGGCTCCATCGGGTACCTTCTCGTCCTTGGCTTGTGGTTTGTCGCTATTATATTTGGGGTAGTGTGCGGCCTTGGCATACTAAAGTTTACAATGCTGAATATTTTGTTGGATACTGTCTTAGAGAGCAGCAAAGTGTTTTCGTATTATTTTTGCAAGTTTTCTTACTTTGTACTAGCTTTTGCTACAATTCATGAAGTTTGTGTGATCATTCAAATAAGTAGTCTTTGCATACTCTTCAGTACAGCTGTACAGA
>JAHZNE010006329.1:0-20536 GCA_027744055.1 Callyntrura sp. NNG-2020
CCGCAAAATCTGAGAGTGGCCGGTGGCTGGGTGGCCGGGTGGCCGTAAAATCTTAGTGTGGCCGGTGGCTGAGTGGCCGGGTGGCCGTAAAATCTGAGTGTGGCCGGAGGCCGCGGCCACCGGCCACGTGTGGCCGGCCCAAGTCTGACTACTACTGCTATGATCAAACTCGACTACCAAATGTACCACACAAACACGGTATATAATACAACAACTCAAATAGCGGTGGGTATTCAATTGAAAGGATTTGGCAATAATAATATTGTTGACCGTTGCCAATTTTAAACATTTTTGATCAGCTATTGGAACATTTTTTTGCGCATCGATGGAATATGACCTGTGCTATTTCAGATGATGAAGACGGCAGAATGAGAATCGTCCAAGGGAAAAGGCTGCGAAAGAGGTTCAGGATAAGTACTTTGATCTTTCTCTGTGATGATGGCTTTAAGCTTGTGATTTTTAAAAGGCAAAATCTCGAGTATCCCGCACTTTTTCGAGGTCATTGTATTAAATTAAAACTCAAAGTAAAAAAGCATCTGTTTTTAAGAACCTTCAGTTGCTGGCGCTGCATGACTGCAAAAATTATATACGAATACGAAAAATTCAATATGGTAACTAGTGATTCGATTAGGTATATAGGGAATTGCTTTGAATATGACACTCAATACTTTAGTTAGTTTCCCTATATTATTGTGCAATTATTTTCCGTCATAGATGGACAGAGCTAGGAAGGTCATAGGTCATTTTAACTTTTAATGCATAGTTTCAGGAAACTGGGTATTTACTATTAGATATCGAGATATTTGGGAACAGTGGCGTACCCAAGGGGTCATTTGATCCCCCCCCTCTGGACTTGAAAATTTATATTTTTTTAAATTAAAGTGCATTTGCCTCCCTAGCCTCGGTCTTGGGTACGCCACTGTTTGGGAACCACGCAGACAATCTCTCTCTAACCTACATGAATTTTTGCGAGTCGCTGATTGTATGATGTTAAGAATGTTGCGTTGGAAAGTAGATTTGAGGAAGTGCACAATAGATTGTATGACAGCAATAAACATTACAACTACAAGAACTCGCGTCTTAAACAATTATAATCATGACTACATATATTTTCTCACTAAAATAAAAAGTGGACTAATTAACTTAAAGTAGTGAAAAGCTTTGATATATAATGTAATACAAAATTTGACTTTCGGTGGGTTATAACATCGGGTGAAACTTGTTAATACTACTTCCTAATTGCATTTGCAATTGTTATCTTATCTCTGCATCCAAATGCGACCCTCATTTGTGGAATGTTAAAACTCAATGAAATGACTCGTGTTTTTGACTGAAAGGTGCAAGCTCAACATAAACTTGAGTGCCAAATAGCCCCAATTCCAATGCACAGGCGTAGCCAGGGGGGGGCGGGTTTCAGAGGGTCATTTGATAATCCCTAATTTGGAAATATTTACATTAAAATTAGAAGTATTATGTAAAAACAAGCGAATAAAATACGTTTGGTCCCCACTAACCTCGGTTCTGGCTACGCCACTGTTCTAATGTTAATTAATATTGATGTACTTATGTATGACGAATGACAAAAATAGTCTTTATTAATCAATTAATGTATTAATTGTCGCAATCGAAGACCGTATTTCGATTGACAACACAAACTTATGACTTTTGAAGTTCTGAAACAAACCGTGATTGAATTACCAAATCGGCTTTTTTTCCAATTTGATCATGCGATATCTCTGAATGGTGCATAATTGTCATGGTATGTTTTAACGAAAAAATACACCATTAGTGAGGGTATCTATGTTAGCAAATTCAAATATTCTGAGCATCGAACAAAATAAATTATGTTTTGATTAAAAAAAATCACACATCAAATCAAAAGTTAGCTTACAAAAAAATCATGGGATATATGGGAAAGGGTGGGTGACTAGTGGTGAGGTGAAAGTAAACAACCAACCCTGGCGCGCACACTTAACATTCAGGATTTCATTTCCGGTAAAGAGGAGAATTTCGGAAGAGAATCTCTTCCTCCCGAAAGGCCTCACAGACTGGAACGGCAAAACAAACAAGTTCGGCGTTATCTCGTCAGCAATAAAACCAATAGTTAGAGTTTGCAGTGATGGTATTCAACGAGACAGGAACTCTTCCTAGTGCGTAGCCAACAGGAAGCGTGGTACACTAAATTGTATTATGCACCCTGTGTGGTTTCTACCACGAATAATTTTGACATTAATTTTATTTAGCACGCTCATACTTCGTCGATGAATTATTCCATTAAGCTTAGTTAAAGAGGGATTGCGCGGAACGTATTTTCAATGAATTATAACCAGATTCAGGTAGATATATGCTTGCCGTTGCCGAGAATCCTTAATCGCCGAAATCATTTTTTGTCGTATTATGTTTCCAATATATTCATATCCAGTCCACCAATCGTAATCACACAACATCTGGGATAATAAAGAAAGTTTGAAAATTCTGTCATCATTATTTATTACAGGACAGAACTGATGCAATAGGGGAGGACGGGACATTGCTACCCAAGGAGATTCCTACCACCTCGGCCGGCATTATGCCATTAGGGTCCCTCCCACTCCCTATCCTATCCTGTCACCTGAATTCTACAGCTCTGACCTTTCATATAACCAAGTAGATCAGATGAGTTCAAATCAGGCACCATTCACTCTGTGAATGTCAACATAACAGCTACATTAGAAAATTTGGTGTGCAGATACCTCCTGGAGAGTTGAACAATTACTCCAAGTATCCCTGATGGTTAAATCCGAAGATCACCGAGGACGCCAAAGATCAAGATGTGGAACTATGTTTCTCGAGAAAAAAAATTTAAAATGTTTTTCCAGGAATCAATATCAGGGATGAAATATTTACATTCAAGGAAATCCCTGAGCCACACGGATGTTGAATCTCAATTTTAAGCCAGCCATTATCTACCGCCAACGCCAACGGTACGGAGTATATGGACCTGAGAAATTTTCCCGTCAGCGATTAATCCCTATATGGCGGTAAACCCTAAAATTTATAAAAACAAATTTTAAATTACTGGTTTGATAATCTAATACTGAACAGCTGAACACTGCAATGTAATATCGGAGTTTAAATATATATACTGAATCTTTCAGGATGTTCTGTCAAATGTCGTAAAACATTCCTTTCAGCGTTGCATCACGGTTTAACTTTAAGATTCAGATATAAGGTTTGTCAGTACTTTTAGGTTTTGATATATGATATGTGAGCAGGTCTTGAACGAAAAGGAATTTGAAATTATTTTCGCTAATATACGAGTCAACTGAAGATGGGCAGATACTATTTTGCACCATGTAGGAAATCCTAAAATGTCCCAAAATATTGCACTTAAAATTAAAGGGCTTTATTGCCGCTTCGTAGCCCGTTTGTCTTCCAAACCGCAAGACACCTCAGGGATGGATAGGAATTTTGACATTGACGTAGGAGTCGATAGGGGTCTCATGTTGACGCAAACCTCTAATTTTCAGCCTCTAATAAAATATCAGGTCAAACCGACAGTAGTCTAGTCACTAGTAGGTCATGAGTCACATTTTCTTTAAGTCATGAATGAGAACCGCATCCAAAAATTGGTGGAGACGTAGTTCAATTGCCACTATGTAAAATGGTGATATCTCAGCAACCTAAAGCATTTGTAGCATTCTATTTGCGGGAAGCAATAAGAGATGATGACCTCTTACCAGAAATACCAAAAGGTCATAGACCTCAGATTTATTTTATTTTTTATCTCGCATTGACGTATACATACACACATGTTCCCCTACATTCATTGCCAATTTGAAACTACTATTTTGCTTTCTTATTGTGCTGATGTAAATTAAAGTTAGAATTTTGTCATCACACTAACGATTGATTATTTCAGGTGTGTTGATTGCATTGATACCGTTTTTATAAAAATCGACCGAGCATTTTCCGAATTAACGGCAATAACTTTTTCAGTTTTCGTTTTTGAAGTGGCAAATCCCAAGTAAGCCCTGCGTAATTTTCTGATTAAAGTATGTACTGTTTATTCGAAAACTGTTCGGCCAATTTTAATGAGGAAAATGTCATTAAAATCGCCAAACCTTAAATAATCAATCGTTAGTTGCAGAAATAAGCTTAAAATTATAATTAGCTATAAACAATCGCTAATTAGCTAAATTCAACATCACCATTAGCGAGAGTGAGAGGGGTGCGGGCAAAAAAACCTTAAGATCAAGTAGATCACAATCAGGTGAAAATTGATGCAAACATAGGTACCTCATATACGACGTTTGACCTTAAGTTTGACAAGGATTCATTGACCCGTTTGACCTCCAGAGAGGAATAAAGTGAGCAGTTTCAGCACTTCAACTCTTCTAGCGGAAGAGTATAATGTGCAGGTCGTAAACTAACATTAGCCCTGAAGTATTTATACAAGATGATTAAAGGCTTTTAGTAATTCAGTACTTGTATAGTGATTTCACCCCTTTCTAGTTCCACACCCACGAGTTTACAATAAGTTGCGAGTAAAACCAAATAGTGGTTTTAATTATACTGTAAACCCGCTTTAACAATAAACTGTAAAACCTGCTGTCGAAGATCCAGTTAAAATCAAATTAGTGCCACCCTAAAGTTTCTTATTAGGAAAAACACGGTTTAATCAGTCTCAAAAATTAGCGGTTGACAATTAAGTTTTTGCCATCAGCTCCAATAAGTAATCAGCATCAGTAAGTTAATTACGAGGGCATGCATTTCATCGTTTCCCAAACATTAATTATGACGCATTTAGTTCATTAGTAAGTATACACCTTTCGAGGCTTTAGTAAGCGATTGATACCGATTAGACCAACGAGCTATAATAGATTAAAGAGGTGGAAACGCAGTACAGTTTTTTGAAAATGTTGGTTCCAAGTATTTTATATGTTTTGGTTGCAGATCGGCTGCTGATGTCGGGTCAACAACCAAATAAGGAAATTTTAACGTTGCAAACTGAGTTAGAGAATAGTATGTCGTCTGGAAATGTGTTGGGAAACGTTTGAAAATACTCGTTACGACAGCAGCAGCCGTTCAACAACAGCAAAAATAAAATTCTTGGGGTCAATACTCTAACGTTGTTTCCAGTAGGTATAGCAGCTCTTTGGATTAGTCCTTTCGATTTGAATTCCGCGTCCTGCGTATTTTCGTTTTCTCTATCCCATAATTTACTTTTCACAAATTCAAATAGTGAGATTGTATTAAACCGCCCCTGTTTATTCACCAGTTCAGTTTTTAGAAGAATAGAAAATAGTAACCCATATGTTGTATGTATATTTTGCGTACCGTACGTACAACACTAGGCACCTGAAGATAACATTGTGCATTGATTGGATTGTTTTCATGTAAACAGAAACAACTTGTTCCAATAAATTTCAACGGAACATTTTGATGTTACTTCGATTCAGGAATCAACTTAGGGTAATATTGCAAATTTAAGCCTAATATTTTTGGATTTAATTATTGTAATTATATAATTGTTTTATTTTTTTATTTTTAAGGTAAAAGAATTGAAATCATCGATTACAGAGAACTATTTATTGAAGAAATATTATTTTACCAGAATTTCAAAAATCAACATTTTCCAAAGAAAGGTAAAATAAGAAAAACTCAAAATATTTTCTGACATACTTTTTTTTACCAAAGGTAAAAATAATGGTCTGAACTAAACCACGACTGCTCCTGCTTCGCAAGTAGTTTAGGGCAACATTTTATTTTTTTTTGGAAACGGTCCGCACTGTAAATGTTCCTCTAAACTACATGCGAATCACATAAACATAAATTGATAACATGTTATATGATTTTTAATTTCTGAACGTATATTTAGTTTACTGGTTGGAGGACGCTGCGTAGGATTGGGTAACATGTATAAATTTAAACTCCAGTCACATGCATTACATTCTGATATATCAAAGCTAAATTTTCAAAAAATTATTAGTGTTGTCGAGGACTTTTCTTTTGACAGTTGTGACTGGGATAAAGGGAGGAGTTCCATCATCTTTTAAGTTATTCCTGGAGGCTCACTTGGAACATGGAGATGGAAATGGACATAGACATGGAGATGCAGATGCGGTTGCAGATGCAGATCGAGTTGCAGATGCAGTTGGAGTTGCAGATGGAGATTGAAGAATGTTTTGGCTTAGTTTTAAGGGTTAGTTCTTCAAATTACTGGGTGTTCAACAAGATGGTGACTTGGTTACAACGCTTGAACAAAGAGTCAGCTTCGTAGGTATCTTGCAGTGATAAAAATTGGAAAGGCAAAACTTCAATTACTTCGCATAGATGGTGATGGTACACCTGGTACACTAGATTTAGGAGGTATACGGTGTACTATACTTTGGTGAAACCACCGATGGTCAATATACTTCTAACATAATGTAACTAATGGATTTAGAAGCCACATACCAGATGATGAATATGGCAAAGTTTACAAACAAAAGAAAATATATTTCCACTTTTTAATTAAGATAAACGCAATCAACTATGTGTATTCGATATAAACGATAAAGTTGCAACGAGTCAGATGTCAGTTATTTTTAGAAGTATTTATACTAAAACTTTTTCAAACAGCCGTTCAAAATATCATTATATATGAATTCAGTACGTGGTTTTATTGAATTTAATTGAAAATTTAAGAAGTTTTTGTGCTTTTATTTTAAGTAGTTAAAATCTAGCAATCTAGTCCACAAATGATTATCTTAAACAATTCTTGCTCAAGTCGTTAAAACATGAAACATTTTGATATTGGAGATATTTAAAGTGATTGAATTTATTAATTGTAGCCTGTCGGACCCGCGGTTCGTAGTGATAATTGGTGTCGCCAGAAAGTTGGTGCAAGTGGCGAGGGGCCCAACACCAACCCATACCGTGAATTGCAAGAAAATATGGAAAGTTGTGATGCTGTTGAAAGAGAATTGGATAAAGTAACAGCAAAATTTGGAAATGTTTGTAAAGATTCCATTAATCGGCTTGATGACATCATTGAAAAGCTTAAAAGCGTACAGCATCGATGGCGTAAGTGTATCTGATACTGTGGGTGTTTAATTTTACAAGATCAATATGAAAATCCGTAACTGTTAAAATATATTGAACAAATGTTTATAGGCATATACGGAAGAGGTGTTTTAGATCACGGGGATCCATGGTTTAAACCCGATTACCATGTTATACAAGAATGCCTGGAAAAAGTTCCAGACTGTGTTAGTAAAATTGCCACTGATCATAGGGAACAACATAGCACAGTTTCTAAAGTAGGAAAGGCAATCGATAGGGTACATTAATAATTAATTATGGTTTTGATAAAACAATAATATTATTCCCTGTTTGATATCATCAAATGAAAGGATTTTACATTTGTTTCATTGTTTTAGAATTTTACACCAGACTTTGGTTCCATTACGCGAGATGGTCTATTTAGTGGTGAACGGGATAAAATTCTGACTCAAGTTATATGTCAACATTTATATAGAATCGGATTACTGGATATAGGCGACAATTTATGCGAAGTAATTTTATTAATTAAAACTCATATACATTTGTACTTTGTGGTGCCATTATCACATTCGTATTTTTAATAGGAATCAGGACTATGTTTAGACCCTAAATACAAAGAGCCGTTTGTGGAGCTTCATCGTATACTGGAAGCGTTAAAGGCAAGACGGTTGGAACCTGCCTTGAAATGGGCAGCTGAAAATCGTCTCGCATTGTTGCAACAAGGATCAAGTCTGGAGTTTAAATTACATCGAATGGCGTTTATTAACATTTTAAAACAGAAACCAGATAGTCAGAACGAAGCAATAGCATACGCGAGGGCCAATTTTGCTCCATTTGTCAAACGCCACGAAAAAGGTATGTGTATGTTTAAATAACTATAAAACCGTACGCAATTAACGCAAATCATGTACGATTATGCAGCTCAATTTTTTTAACTTCACAATATCAAAATAGTTGCATAGTTAGAATCATGTTCGTCATTTTTACACTGACAATTAGACTTTGTTTCTTACAACTCGTAGTTGCATACAACACCTTTAGCTTACCCCACCAATGGTTAATATTAATCTTTCCTTGGTAGCGTTAATGTAAGGTATGTATTGTTGAATGGTAAATAGTCATATTATACATTTATTATTTTAAACATAAGGTACTAGTATAGTACAAAATTATAGTCGCCGAAGTAAGAGACATTTTACGCTACGCAAAATATATTACTTGTACTACTGTTATATAATGATGTTGTGTATTGATTGAGCAAAAATCTTTAAAATGTCACTATGCCACTGCAGTAGCTTTTAGGCAAAATGATTGCGTCTCTTTCTTGGCGAATTTTTCTCTCAACCTTGGCATGAAAATACTTTTATGTCAGTTGAATGTTTCTAATTATTATTTAGACTGGACAATCAAGCAGAGTCAGTGTTATGTATAAAGGTTGTGAAGTTTACATGCTGTTAAATAGACTTCGTGAAAAGTTTTAGAGCACCATTCTATTTAAATTTTTTATGTAAAACCGTGTCTGATTTTATAGGCTACTAATGGCTAGAACTTAACCCCGTTTTTGCATGATCGTTGTACGCATGGCCAATACAATGTCCTAATATATGCATGGACAAGTAAGTCTGTTTCTTACTAGTTCAACAAGAACGAGATAAAGAAAAAACATGTATTTTTAAATGCAAATAAGGACTGGACAAATGAAAAATTCTGAACTTGAGCTTGACTGTCTCTATTCCTTACTCTTATACGTTATGATTTACAATTTATAAGACAAACTACCAAAACCTTTTCATTACCAGACACTTAGGGAAATTCAGTTCACACAATTTTTTCTTGCCCTGTTTTAAAAAATTCTCGGCATTTTACAAGATGGGATTCAAACAGAGGGCCCAATGATATGCATATCGAACGTTCATACTTGCGTCGCTCCAATGCACAGAGACATTGATCATGTTTCAAACATGGTGTGCGGCGGCGTAGTACACAGTACAGATCTCGTTACTGCAGCTTTTACTTTCTCTGGTCTCGAAGACGTTTATATTGCTTTTACTCTAACTATTTGTCATAATTGCACCATTAAAAAGTAATTAGCTGATGACTGCACTTCAAAATCTGTAAGAAGTATGAGTGTGCCCGTTTCAAGACCTCCCTACATTCATTTGGGGCATTTTTTATTTTATCGAAATCTGCGCATGCTAACTTACTAAAGTCTGAATTACTAGGTATGGTGGGTTCTTACATCATTCTAGCCATGCTAAAACTAAGACTGAGGTAAAGAAAAGCTCATTTTATCGATAAAGTAGGTAATGTTTGGAAAAATTTGATATGCATACTTATACATTGGTTTACTATAAAAGCTATGCTACGAAAAATAATAGATAAAGTTCCTCTTGGGTTGCAAAGTAGTCATTGGTTACTTTGATTTACTTTAATTACTTTTTCAATGTACTTGAAGATGTCTCAGACATGTCGACATTGCATACTGTATACTGCAATAGACAGGGGAATACTGTTTTTATTATTTGTAACGACGACAACATCCTTCTAGCATCATTATACTCACATGTCATGTCAATGAAATATTGTACTTTATGAGCATCTTCTTAGGATCGAATGTACCGTTACTTATAATATCAGATGCAAAAAAAATAATTGTCCCTGGAACGATTCAGAACAAATAACAGGATTAAAAATTTATGAAATTATAACAGCATACACGACATTTAAATAATAATTTAATAAAAAAGCCTACTTTCGTTAAAACGTTTTCTTGATTTTAAGGTATGGACTTTAGACTTTTCCTTAATCTCAATTTTATTCTTTTGTATTTTTAGAAATTCAAGTATTGATGGGAGCTCTATTGTATACAAACAAAGGACGCAGTAAATACGAATCTCCTTATAGTCACGTTTTCGGAACGAATCACTGGGAAGATATACAGGATACTTTTACACGTGATGCCTGTGCTCGATTGGGACTATCGATAGATTCTCCCCTGGCCGTATGGTAATAAAATAATAAATAGCAGACTATTTTTAATGTAATGTGCCAAAACTATTATTTATGGTCTCAAAATATAAAATCAGACCTCGCCCTTTTATTCATCATTTACAAAACGACCTCGTTGTCGTCAAGAGTCGAGACGTATTTGGGAATGTCAGTCCTAGCCATTTAGAAAATAGTCATTCTCTGAATAGCCATCAACTAACTTAGACCCACGTTATAATTATTCTGTACAATTCAAAGCACAATACAAAATTTTAAATTGCTTTTAGTTATCTTGTTCGTGGTAATTAGTAGATACACAGACGTTTCGCAGTTTAATAATTATATGGGCTTATAGGACCAAACAGTGTAAATGAGTATAATTTGGGAATATAAATGAAGTGCAAAATCAAATTACTGTTGATTGATTAATTTTTGTGTAACGCATGTTCAAATATTTCAATTCTTTCAGTTTTGCAGCTGGATGTGTAGCGTTACCTGCACTGCTAAATATTTCGCAAGTAATGCAGGCTAGACAAGTGGCAAATATTTGGAGTGGCAAAGACGAGCTCCCGGTAATAATATTACTTAAATTTATGCCTGACTGAATTATGTAAGTAAACGGGTACATTATCTAGTCTCTTACTTTTTAGATTGAAATCGACCTTGGAAAATATTGGCATCCGGAAACAAGTATGCATATTTGGCTAATTTATATAATTTATCATATCAGCGTAGATGAATGGGATTTTGTGATTTATAGTAATTTTTTATGTTTAGGTTGAAGTGCCCGTATTGTCCAGGGGAACAGAATCCCAATGAGGCAAGGCAGATAACGTTTTAAATAATATTTTATACATATTAATACGAGTTTAACAGGAGCTAAACTCAAGCGGTGTGGGGTTAACATAAATTTAAGAAAACCGCGTCCTAATAATAGCTTCTCATGATCATTTATGGTCTATACGTTATGACAAAATACTTCATGCGACGTAGTTAAAGATAAAGTTTGTATGATATTATAGCTAAGTGATGTTACCGTTACGTTACGGTTACAAGGTATATTTGTGTTATCACATATTCAGAGTTGAATAAAATTTCTACTAAGTTAAGAAAAAATGCAAGTTTTCTTGATACATTTTAATCGACGTTTATTTCTATGAAGATGATTCCCATCATTAAACAACTCGCAATCATGGAGGTCACGTCATTACTTCTGTTGAGACAATGAAAAAAATACAGGATCCACATCACACATGTATGTAAATGGTAAAGCCCCTTTGATTCGGGGTTAGATTTATTTATAAATACATTTTATATGTACTATCGTAGTTTCAAGCTGAGCATCGAACAAAAATAATGTTTTACTTTGTTTCAGAGCATATCATAATATAGTCTAAAAACAAGGAATAACACTGAACATTGACCGTCCATTTCCCCTCACTTTTAATCAATTTTACTACAATATACATGTACAATGGTCATTAATATACATTAAATTCAGAACAGTAGTACATGTAGGACGTCACTATTTACATTAGATATTATCATTATAATATGCACTATGCTACTTCTCGTTTACACTTAATTACGTTAAGGTCTATAATTTACAAAAATTATTAACAATAGCACTGATGTCGAATTACGCCGTAGTAGAAAATAGTGGAGTAAAATCCATCATGGTAATTGGTACTTTGAATTTTTTGCTGTACCATTGAGAATATACTTTTTGGATTGAAAGATTTCATTTTACAAGGCACCTCCCCACAAGTGTGCTGCTAAATTATTTGCATACTATGAATAAGTATCCAGCAAGTAACTGAGAAGGAATGTTCAGTTATAAGTACTTTTTAACAAATCAAAATCGCTTTTTTGACGCTGTATATCCTTTCTATCAAGCAAAATATTGGTGTATGTATGGTAATTCTTTGGTAATAAAATAAGACGCCCACAGCAGCTGCATAGAACTAAAACAAGATACCGTTTCTGGAAATCGTATGTTTCGTAGGATAACAGCCACTCGTTTAAGCTCTGATGATTTGAAAATCACTTGTTTAAAATATTTATTTTTCCGTTGGAAATCGAATACATGAATGTATTTTAAATTGTGGTTGCCATCGCATTACTAATTTAAAAAAATGAAAATGAAACCAGGAACTTTACAATTTTGAATTAAAACTAAAAGAAAAGACTATTTGTATGACACAATACAACGAAGGCGCTACATAAAATACAATTTTAATATTTTTCCTGTTTTCACCAAATCTGAACACTTTGGGAAAAGCGATTAATTTACGGTACTACAATGAATCAACATTCTTATCTAGTAAATACGTATAACAAATTGTTTAGGACGATGTTAACTCGCTAACTACATCATACGTACCGGCACCTTAATTAATTAAAGTAGTAGTACAGTGTGTGTACGTGTGTATACTGAATTATTACTGTATTTTAATGGACGTAGTTAAAATACAAATAACGATATAAGTTGACTCTACTGAATAAATCACCATCGAAACTCATATGACTAATCAACAGTTCTACAATACAGCTCCACCAAGAAATAAAGCAAATACATTTTCTTATTAATCATAATAAACCTAGGGTCGACTGTATTCGTTACATTAACGAAGTACTCGCGTGTATTTTCTACTCTATCTTTGTTCTAAATACTATTTAATATATTCTATTTCATATATTTCATTAATCTAATCATAAACAGTGAGAAAGTAGCGTTTACAATCAAGGTAGTCACAGTTTTGCCGGAATACTAAGATATAATTATACTATACAACTAGATCTCTACTGTATTTGGTCACATTCACCATAACAAGGCGGTCATCCATAATATGAAAAATAGGTACAATGAAAACAAACCACGTATCAATTAAATTACAACTACTTTCATATTGTGTTGCTCAAGGAAATGTAACTTCCATCGTGTGATGCATAACAAATAATATAGGGTAGCAAACAGATCACAATTGCATAAAAAATAAATATAGCTAAATCAATAATTATTAACTTCAGCATATGAAATTGTGCACATACACCATTTTCAAATATAATAATAATAACCTCTGCACTTGATCACCTCAACCCTCCACAATAAATTTTGACATACGCCCAGAAACAAGTCTGGACTGCTGAAATTAGAACACACTATGAAGACTGATTGTACGCAGAATAAATACAGTGAATTATAATATAGAAAATGAAAACCTTATAAGTGTTAACAAAATGTAAAATAACCATCTCCTAACGTATTGTACGGAAATTATAAGAACTGACTAAAATAATTCTACAAAGAGGCGTTCATTAATCACTATAAATATCACTTACTTCATTTCTACTAATAGTATTACATAATTTTTATTTGTTTATTAGCTACCAAACCGCATGAAACCGGAAGGTTTTTCCTGATGTTTAAAGTATTAAAATGTACTTGTAATATTGTCAGCAATATCGATAATCGCAATAATCCTCAGACAAGATACTTAAGTTCCCGTAAGTGGGCCGCCTTACACCTGAAAATTTTTGTTTGAATGAAATATTGATCTACAGTTTCAGTAAAAATGACAAGAGGATCAAGGATCTTATCACAATCATAAAACATTTATTTTGAAGCTCTGTCATTTCCGGGACCTTGCGGAGGCCACTGGGGTGGAAACTGCGGTATTCCACCTTGTTGGAATAAATCTTTGTACATCTGGAATTGCTCCATAGCGCCTGGTATACTCATTAGTGCTTGAGGTGTCATGAGGAATGGATTTGCAAGGAGTGAAAGGTAGGTAGAATCCAGTTTTGGCATAAACGGCGGTGGCTGCAAAAATTGGGAAGCATGTAATGACGTTTGATACGCTTTCTCCAATTCCTTTAAATTGGCAGCAGCTTTCTTCTCTTCGACACTCATTGGCTTGATAGTTATAGCATTTCCACTGTGTCCCTGAGTTGGGCTATGACCTGGAATCATAGGACCTCTGTCAGGAGCGCCAAACACCGGCTTTGTATTTAAATGATTTGGATAATGATGCTGTGAATGGTGACGTAAATGAACATCTTTAGGTGAAGGGGTTCCAGCATTGGAAATTCCTGATCCGCCAGTGTGATTAATAGAAGATGTGGAGGGGGATCGTAGTGATTTGCGACTACTTCCTGCCATGCTTTCATGATTTTTACTAGGAACATTTGCACTACTCATGGCAACCGCAGTTTTGGTCTGACCTGACTTGGAATGTGAATTATCTTTCATCTTGCTCAAATATGAAGGGGAAGGGAAAAGGGTGACCTCTGACGTAAGCTGCAAACCAAGTTTATCCATCACGTTAGGTGGAGGAATTTCTGTCGGAATCCTGGAGTATGCCGCTTGTCGTCCACTTTGATGCAGTGGTTTTACTGTCAGGTCCAACAGGGCAGCATCTGAGTTGATTCGCGAAGAGATAGTACTTCTTTTCGAAACTTCGACATTATGCCTCCTTCTTCCACTCAAATCAATCGCATCCATAGAGGATTTTGCATGGCGAGACTCAGATGCTTGCAGCTTTTCTGCACCAGGAGTGGCATACATTTGCTTTGTCGATTTGAAAGGAGACATTATACCCAACGGAGTAGGCACGGCAACCTTAAAATAGATTAATAAATGACATTATAAATAGTAATTTATTCATCGATGCAAACTTCAACTTGAAACGTGTGATATAAAAGTCAGCAGTCTGGAAGTGGGAAAAATTAAACCAGAATATCGAGCAAACTTTATACGACCCTATCTAACATGGAACGGGAAACTTGAACGTTTCGTCTTTCTTATTACGATATAAATACTGAGGTCATATTCTATCATTAAAATTAAATTCGGTTTCAAATTATGTAGATAGTTCACGACTCTGGTATAGCGAATAACTTTCTACGTAATTAATATTCTAATGATCTTTTTCCCAGACTGACAGTTTATAAATGTGTGAAAATTAATTCAAACTCACTTTTGCTGAGGCGTCAATTGCAGCAGTAACAACAGGTGGATTTCTTGATTTTTGAATTTGACTGATTTCGGAACCGGTTGATGACTTCTGACTAAAAGAATGGCCCACCATTTGTTTCACAATGTCATGTGTCTTACTAACTACTTTATCAACTATTGGGGCACCAAAGATAGTGTGCTTTCTAGTTGTAAAAGGTCCACTATTTAGAGGATGGATAAATAAATCGGAGTTCAATCGGAAAGAGGATCCCGCATCCGCGTCCATTTTCATCCGCTTTAGTTGAAACAAGTCATAGTCCATGCCCACATCTCTGCCTGCAAGCTGAGGTCGAATGGCTAAAATCTGTAGCGCATTTGATTTCTTTAGTTTCTGGGCTAGTTCACTGAGGCCGGGTCCAAGCATATCAGTGTTGATATGCTTTCCGTCAAATATATTCATTATACTGCTGTTGCGGCTATCAACAATCCGTTTGTTAGAAGAACCTTGATTGTAGGATCGCTTGACTCCACCATGTGTATTCATTTGCCCATTTTTCAACATGTGACTCGAGTCCACTTTAAGTATCTGGAGTCCGTTAGAATTGTTTCCAAAAAATACTTCTTTATGGGCTTCCATTGCCTTTTCCTCCATCATTCTTGCAGCAGCAGCCTTTGATAACGTCAATGGCGGCACTCTGATATCCCTGTCTACATTGGAATGAGCCGATAGACCGTTGATGGGTTTCTTCGACTTAACCTGTTAACATATTTAGTTGTTTGTGATTAAACGGTGCCGCATTCACACACACAAACTTAATAAATAAATTTCATATCGAGAACTGATTGAATAATTATACAACACATACTTTGTCTGTCGAGCCACAACTTGCAGTTGAAGAAGTTTCTGATTCATTGGATATGGAACCCACGGATGGATTCCTGGCTCGCTTCTTCTTCCTCGGTCGTCCTTTCAGTTTAGGGGCTATTGACAAATCCATTTTTAAAATCAAAATTAGTCTTTCGAATCGTCAATTTAATTAGTAATCACCAGTGCATCCACTACAACACAAGGTTCAATTAAACTATTAAAGAATCAATATTTCAAGTATTCGTTAAGGGTTCAGCCTAGTGTTGTGACAGCCAGGAAAGTTACGTTACAACATTATATTGTAGCATGTTGTATTCGCTTTATTCATTATTAGTCGTATGAATACTATCACTGCCCAATGCTACGAGAAACGTTACAACATAATGTAACTGACTTTTTGTAACTACAAACTACCTTCAACTTTTCTATTTTAAGTTAATGTTCCTATTGTTTAATGGAATTGTTCCTATTCATGTATGCATTTTGCGCACATCTGCACCGAGGAGACGTGAGAGAAATACCTTCTGACGTCTGCTTACTTGGAATTTGGAAGTCGTTCATATTCGCGGCGGAATTGTACTCCAATCTTTTATTGGTTTCCATTCTATAACAGGTGAACTATCCTCGAACAATAAATCGTAAAAAATCAAAAGAAGTGAAAGAAAAATAATTTTTCTCTTCAAACTCTTGACAAAACACGCTTCGCCACAGATGACAATTGTAATTATGCACAATAGCACAAGATCCCTGCACCCTGGGTTAAGCACATGAAAGTCCATCTACCTTTACGTGTACTGTCAAACAAACTTTGTGATGAACTACTACAAGCTGCAGTTGAGTCACGACCGGACAAACAAATTTTACGTACAGAAATGTTTACTATGTAGTTGTCGTAATCTCCAATTACATAATTATTTGTCAAATGCTGACACAAATCTTACATGCTCAATGAGTGCACTAGGTATTATGGTACCGTTATGCGTTATCGTCATGCAAATCAAAATTTTGTAATTGAAGGGTTTTAATAAACTAAAGAACTACTCGAGGTACTTTGGTTGACTGGTGGAAGAATGCAAATACACGAAGTTACTCGGATACGCAGCAATACAATGGTATCATTGATCATGGATGTGAGCTTGCACTTTCCTTTTGACTAAAATAAAACTGCGTAAGCTAGCTTTGCGTGTATTTCACGCCACACAACACTAATACACGCATACACATGACATGAGAATCAACTTTGAAGATGACAAGGGATGAAATAGAAAATAAAAAAATACATAATGTACGACACTGGAAACTCCAAAACGTTTGAATCTATCCGACAGTTCAGTTGTGTTTCATTAAAATTGAAACGTGAATAAGTTTCCAAATTCCATCCGAAATACAGTGGGGCTACGCATTACAAATGAACGTATTTATTATTAGTGAGCTTGTTTCAACCAGTAAAGTATGCACAAGTAAACGTTATACTTCCAGTCCCTCAAAATGATATTCGTTCTTATGATTCGTATCCATCCAGTCATTACAGTTCTTGAAATATGGGTTTTTGAACTTGTGTTGGAAATCATATTCACTATTACGAAATTATCACATCTTATTACGTTTACACACAGTTTCACCACCACGCGGGTGGTATTGGTCCCGTCTCCCAATTCCGAGGCCTGTGCAGTGGTTTCACGAGTTAACACAATTCTATATTATTGTAATAGTCACTTACCTAAATGATTGCAGAGAAGTTCATGATCCTCTAATTCTGGGTAATCGAACACATCTCGTGCAAAAAGAATCCTGCAATTTGGTCCGACAGCCAACCCTCCAATAGCCATTACAAGTGGATGGCTTAGCCATTTGTCGAAATCTGCAGATCCTTCCAATCGCTTTAACACACTTCGTAGTCGTACATATCGCTCATAGTTTAGCACGACGACACTATCTGACCCTTCAACATATCAAGAATAAGAAAAAAATTAGACATGACTACAGCAGCATCTCATCTTCATCCAGCACGAAAGCTCGTTATATGTTACACAGATACTTATATATTTCCATTATGTAAAGAGAGTATGTATGTCCATTTAATACTCAAAATACAAACCACAATAATAAAAATGCACCACATTATGGGTACACACCACACACGCAGCAGCGTATACATATATATATAAAGTAGCGCTACATAACCCGTTATACCTATTGAAATTGTCGTTGTCTGTTTGTTATTCGGCCGTCCGTGCTCCTCATTTGAATAAAGGAGACTGAAAGTCAAAACTGGCTTTCCCAATCGATTCCTCCATAGATTGTCACTTTGCATATGACTATGACTTACTATGTCCCGGAATCCGTCCGAACCAAGCACATTCCCAATTCAAGCAATGAGAACTTCAATTTGACGAACACACATATTTTTAAGCATCTACACCAAATACTCCAAGTTTCATTTGGATTTTTAGCTTATCCTACCGATAGAAACGAGATGTTACTTTAATTTTCAAAGGGATCCTACCAATGCTACGTTGTATGTAGGTATCTATTATGAACAAATTTGCTACCATGTGGGGCCACCATGAAGCGCTGCCTATTTTCTGTTACAATGAATATTTATCTAGGTGCAGATAATACATACTCATCCAATCCATCGTTCATAAATACACATTATTATTATTATTATTAGACTAGCTGACCACTTCTTTGACTTGACGTCCTGCAATTGATAGTGCTCTCATTCTTTGTTCTCACACAAAAGTAAACATTTAAAAGGTGCTGTTACGATTTCCACATACTGTTCAAACACTACGATATATATATATATTTCTTATTTACGATCAAGTAGTAAAAATAAAATAGGAAAACTTTTGGCTTCTCTGCGCGCATGAACTACGGCAAATAAAATAAATAAATTTACACATCCGTCTTCCGTCACACTCCGTTTTAAAAATCATGAAAATAAAAACTCATGCTAATAATAAATATAATAAAGAGGTGGACCAGCGACTAACACTAAGGCGGGGCAGCAAAACAAGAAAAAACATGCACATTACTAAAACAAATGACAAAATGATAAATCTTATGATGATAAAATGGAGGACATCAAGAAAAGATCCCAAGCTGTGGTATTATGAATATAGTTGGTATTGGTAGTAATTGCATTGTGCACATTTGCTTCCTTCAAATTTTTGAAGAAAAAAAGTTGTCGGGAAAATCATTTGATAACGTAACAGTAAACAGTTGTTGCCATACTAATTAACATATAATAATATTAATTATTATTTTTATATTCTGAGAAGAGAATCGTAATATAATACCAATAAGGATGAATCAAAACTGAATTATCACAGCATAATTAGCGTCCTTACATAAGTAGTCGACATCGGGTATGTATCCTACATCCATTTCATGCAGTTGCTGCCCTCGGCATATTGTATAGCACACAATATGTTTTATATAATATACATGGTAAATATCGCCGTCATCATTAACATAATCAAAGGAATCTGGCTTAAGAAGGGATCAACCAACAGCTCCATTATGCTTAAGAAGGAAAACCCACAAAGATTGAGTATTGAGTGCTTAGTATTATAATTTTGAACGACGACGCGACGCGGCACAGCGGATACTCTATCAGCGATTGGCGATAACTTCTCGAAAGAACAAAGTGCAATCTCTGCGTGTACAATGGAAAGAGGGAAGGAAGACTGAGGACGGAACATCATACGTAGGTGCCAAGCCTCTTCTGCAGACAAATGTAGTGGTTCCCTGTAGTACTGCTCCGTCTCGGGCTTACACGAATAGAGTATTAAATGATACAAATAAATACGTAATACGTATACATAATTGTTTTGGTGTTTCACTTTCTTAGTCCTTACGTTACTAAAAACTGACATGTTTAAAGTTCATTCAAATATACACAACAACAACAGCGCGGTAATAATATTAATGAGAAGGGATGAGTTGATCAACATTACGATGATGTCGTCGACAGTACATAAGGCATCATGACATGACATACACGATCATGATACAAACATAATGTAACACACTAACAAAAATGGTTTATCGCTGGTTCGCTTGCTTATCACTACCACTTTTCTCTGCGGTCGTTATGGGGCAGGCGGCCTGGGCGCTACAATATATATGTTATACCACACACAACATAATATGTTCCTCAATAAGTACTACTAGTGGGTAAATATTGGTTAAAAATGGAAAAATGGTGTTGGTGCGATATGATGGTGAACATGCGTGCATATGCGTATGATGTTTTATTGTGTCAACTTTATTGTATCGGCCTGCTTGTAATGTTTTCTTTTACAGGAAAGTAGGAAGTCAACGGAGCACTTTAACCAAAGAACAACGGCAAGTTAGTATGAGGGTTGGAAAAAGTGTACGTATTTATTATGAGACGAAGTCTCATATTGGTTTTACGTTGTCCGTCCGTCCGTCTGTCCGTCCGTCCGCGCGATAACTCGAGAACGGTTAGGAATTTTGAAATTCTGTTTTCGGGAGATTAGAGGGAATCATTGTCGCATGTGAACCTCACCTTTTGGAGACTTATCTCAAACCGGAAGTGGGCCAAAAGGTCAAATATCAACTTTTTTTAAATGAGACCCGGGGCTCAAAATTTGTGGAATGATACATTGACTTGTGCTTATCACAAATACTGAGTTTGGTGCTTATCGGTCAAAGGGTTAAGGCGC